>OY253671.1:298969-424854 GCA_958009085.1 Protoeuglena noctilucae | reverse complement strand
AGTCGCGCGTCCCGTCGATGATGGATATGTTGGTCGAGTAGTGGTAGTACACGTGGCAGGGGTCCAGCGCCAGCACGTGCACCTTGTACTTGTCCCTCCCCGCGGCGCTCTGCGTGCCCATGACCGCCGGCACCGTCCGCTGCACCCACAGGTCCCCCGCGTGCATGATGGGCGCCGCGGCAGTTGTCGCCGCCAGGAACTGCGCCACCTCGTCGTCCTGCTGGATCTCCTGGGCGGACCCAAGCAACAGCAGATGATGGCAACGACGCGCCGTTTACATGCTGAGGCCCCGCGCTTGGGCGACAAGCTCACCGCGAAGGCCTGCTGGCTTATGTGGATCATGTGCGACGGCGCCGTGTGCGTGAGCTGCTCCACGATGCCGATGGCCTCGCCCAGGATGACCTCGATGGGCCCCGTGTGGGAGGGGGACACCTGGTTGGCCACCACGAGGCCCGAGCAGAAGTGGACGCCCACGGATATCTCGACCGGCTCCCCGTTCGGGAGCAAGAAGTTGCGCGCCTGGGAGACCAGCACGCAGGCCGTCTTGATGCCCGTCTGCACCGGGGGCGCTGCGGGCCCGCCCGTGGGGGCCGTCTCTCGCAGGCCAGCCAGCGCCACAATCGTGTTGAAGTTGTTCGTGACGATCTCCATGCCCGCGCGGAAGATGAGGCCCTCCAGGCTGCTGACGTACGTCTGCGGGGGCACACCCGGGCGGGCCTCGTCCCTTAGGCGTCAATACACAGGACGGCCACTGCTATCGAAGGAATCCCAATTGGTCTTGCCTGCATCCTGGTCAGCAGCGACAGTGCTGCGTTGTCGTACGACGCCCCGTGCAGCTCCGAGGGGTCCGGCATCTGCGAGTCGAGTCCGTTCATGCGCACCATCACCAGGCAGACGTTGTGCCGGCGGATGGACAGGGGCTTCGTGCGAGCGACGGGGCCTGCGGGCGCGGCGGCAACTGCAGACGTCCCACACACGCCGCATGGGGCAGCGACGGGTCCATTTCAGAGAGTCGCCGGCTCTGTCGCCTGTCTGCCCGCCCTTGATGATCCCCTTGGCCTCCTTCGCCGCGCTGCCTGCCCCCGCTTGCGCCCTCTCGACGGCCCGCTTCTGGGCGTCCTGCCGCAGCCGGATCATGCGCAGCTCGTGTTGGTCCTCCCTCAGCTGCCGCAGCTCGTCCGGAGGCACCACGGTCATCTGCAAGCGCGACCGGGGTTCGCGGCGCGTCCCTGCAGGTCGATCCCCGGGCACGTTGTAGGGGACGCCAGGGCAGGCGGCGCCATCGACCCACTCACCTCTGCGTTCTGGCGCCGGATGACCGGGACAAACGCCTGCTGCACGGTCGCATTGACCACGAGGATCTCTGACTGCGGGCAGGAGCGCGGCAGAGCACGTTTGCCGCCGAAGGAGCGGCCTGTGCGCCTGCTAGCGAGGGCGGCCACCAGGCAGTGCGCGCACAGACGCGCTCAGCCAACGACTGGCTCTGGCACCGCGCACCAGCGCCCGGAGGAAGAGCTCGTCGGACGTGAGGGGCTCCGAGTCAGACCGGAGCACCGTCTGCCGGCGCTGGGACCGGCTGGTCTGGGTGAAGGCCAGGGGCGGGCCGATGGCCTTCTCCGATGCACCCAGGGACTCCCTCGAGATGATCCCCCATTCGTTGTGGGAGCATCCCAGCAGGTCCGTCATGTCGGCGCGGAGCAGCGTCACGGTGCCTGGGAGGGTCAGGGTCAGGGTCAGGGTCAGGCAGTGAGACCAAACAGCTTGAAGAATGTTTAGTGTTTCGTGCAAACGACGCGGCCACGGGCCCTCACCGAGGGGCGACCCATCCACGCCGTCGAAGATGGGGACCACGACCGCGCGCACGACGCGCAGTGACGGGCGGAGCTTGACGAGGTCCGCCATGTGCGCCGCCTCCTTCTCCGTCGCGTCTACCGCGTCCATGTCCAGCACCATCTGCGGAGACCGAGCAGCAGGGCGTGTCACAGGCACGCATCAAGGCCTGTGACAGGACCACGGTCCCAGCAGCCCAGACACCAGCCCCTCAGACACCAGCCCCGGTTACACACCAAGGCCGACTTGCGGTCGATGGCGTAGGCCACGAGGGCTTGGACTTGAGCTTGCTGGTGCGGTCGGAGAAGGTCGGGGTCGGCAAGTGAAGCGTGTCGGCTGCCGCGTCCTCCCCGTCGACCATCCTCCGCTGCAGAGACAAAGTGACTAGTGTGTGTTTAATCGTGTCGTGTACACGATTACACGTGTCCATGATGTCGTTTCATGACCTCATCAGGCATGTCTTGACAAAGGTCACACAAATGCTGTGCATGTGCATCTCCCCCCGGAGCCGTGTTGCCGCTGCGCACCTCGTTGTCGATGCGCAGCCTCGAGTACAGTCCTGGGTCTGCGGGCAAAGGGAGGGAGAAGGAAATGGGTTTGTCAACGCAACCTGCCGAGGCATGCGGCCTGCCGATGCGCACTGCCGCAGGCCTCACCCGGTGTCCATGACTCGATCTCCGCTTCCGTCAAGTCGATGTCGGCCTCTGAGCTGCGCCGCTGGATGGCTGGCAGGAGGTCCAGGGCCACCAGCACGTCAGGTCCCAGGAGGGTCGTGAAGGTCTTCTGGGGTAGCCAGGGAGGCGAGAGGGTGGGCCTAAGCCTGAAAACGCTCGATGGGCAATCAGGGATGACAAGCGTGGGAATATACCCTCGCTGCCGCTGGCTCACCTGCAGCTCAGACACCACCTCGGCGTCGACGTGGTCGCGAAGGGACGTGGCCTGCGCCAGGCGGGTGATGCACGGCTGCGCCATGCAGAGAGCTTCTGCAGGCTCCTCAAAAAGCCCAGTCACGTAGGCCAGGCTGGTCATCTCGAATTCATTGCGTCCTCGAATCTCCGGGGGCACTGCGAGCCAAGACCGACGCTTCAGGGCTCAGCCAAGGCCGTACTGCGACCAAAGGATTTGCCGCAACGCAGAGGTGACGGCGAATTTCCGAAACCATGCTCGCCATGCTTGCCACGCACCCGCCTCCGTGCTGCCCACTCTTGTCGACAAGGCGGCGACGTCCGCATGGCCCTTTCGGCGGAAGGACCCATCTTTCGAACGCGAGCCTCCTCCGGACCCCGCCATGGCTCACAGCACGCGATGGAGGCCCGCAGACCTGCTGCCATGCAGCCCTTGCCACGCGGCCGTGGGGCTCCCCGGCCGCAGTTCTTGCCCAGTCAGTAAGCTACCCTACACAACTGCAAAAACCTGGGAGGCCTGAGTGATGCACGCCTCAATGACGAGGAGAGACGGACCCAGTGGCAGCATTGGCAGCATCCTACTCGCGCGTCTTGGCATCCCACACGTGCATAATCATGCAGAGTGATCCTGAATGCGAGGCGTGGTGGCTGTGGTGTTCGCTGGACGCTTGCGGGGCCAGCTGTCAGCCGGCGCATGAAAACGTTCAGGTTCTCGGGGCAGTGCTTCAAATCGCGCTCCGGTCGGGCATCCCACGCGAACCTACGCAGTTTGAGCACGCAGCTGTCCATCTCTTGCACCGCTGGGCGCGCTTCAGAAGGCTGGCCAGCGGCACCACGGCATACCACGGCAGACGCCGCGCCGAGGGGTCGCTTGCGGGCAGGATGTCGGAGGACACGTGGCTGCAGGAGTCGGTGCTGGAGTTCTTCCGGGTGAGTCGCGTGGGATGGCCTTCTCTCCCCAGCGTCACACTTTGGAAGCCACGTGCGCCCCCCGCCGAGGTGAATGAGGTCGATGCAAAGATCTCCCCGTTGCATGGCTATGCCTCAACACATTGCGCATTGCGCGCACCTCGGCGGGGCGCTCCGCAGGCCTGCGCGCCCTTTGAATCGCTGCGCATGCAGAGGATTGGCTCGGCGGCGTCCGCGCGGTTTTGGCCGCATGACATGCACTGCTGATTTCCAAACTGTACTGAGCAATCCGTTGCTGAGCCGTGCCCATTTTTACTTCATTGCTGCGCCTCGATCGCGCAGTCACCGCTGTACCTAAATCCCCTAATGACGTTCGTGGACGAAAAGTGCATCATCTTCAGCATCGACGACGAGAATCCGCTCGAGTACAATCAGGTGAGGCAGACGGAGCGGGATTCCCGTCGCTGCGCCCAGGAACGCGTCCACCCCGACCGTCGACATCCGCACGGCCTGATTGCCGCGGGCGCGTCGCACCTCCCCACGCAGGTGCACAAGGAGTTCAAGGAGGTGGTCGAGTCGCTGATCACGACTTTCCTGGAGGACCTGGGAGTGTCCCCGGAGGTGGGGCACTCCGGAGGCGCACGTGCGTTGCCTGCACCGTCTCCGCGCCGGCTGACCCGCGTACCGCGCGTGCCGCGATCGCAGGACTTCGCGAAGGTGCTGCAGGAGCAGGAGAAGTCTTTGAACAAGACGGTCCTGCACTCGCTCCTGGCTGTCGACGACTTCCTCCAGTTCAAGAACCTGATGGTGCAGCGCAACCTCTACCTGCAGCAGCAGATCGCCAAGCACCTGGAGGCGATCGCGGCGGAAGAGAAGCAGGCGAGGGAGTGGCACGGCTCCTCCCACCTGCAGCAGGCAGCAGGGTCTGGTGGTGTCTTAAGTGCGTGCATCTCGCGTCGCGCCGCAGAAGCAGAAGGAGGAGCAGGAGGTCAAGAAGAAGGAGCACCTGGCCAAGGCGGAGGCGGAGGCCAAGGCCGTCGGTGCTGCGGGCGACAAGGAGCTCATCGCGGCCATCCAGGCGTCCATGCTCACCTTCGAGGGGGACCAGGAGCACGCCAAGGGACTCACCGAGAACTACAAGCGCATGGTCGAGGAGTTCATGGGCGACGCAACCGACGAGGCGAGGTTGCGATAGCTTCACGGTTGCATGCGCAGCTGAGCTGTGCTATGAGGCACGGGTGCTCGGGCTGCGGGTGCACTTCCCTCTCGCCAGGAGTTGTTGACACCGCCTAGGGCCGCGTGCGCGTCGCCGAGGTAGCAAGCGCATTTACGCCCGGCCACGCCCGCAGGAGCGGGCCATGGCGGTGGCCCTGGCGGACTCGCTCAAGGTCCGCACGGCCATGGAGCTCGAGCAGGCGATGCTCGAGCGTGCCATTGCCATGTCGCTGGGCCTGGAGGCCTCCGCGGTCGCGGGCGAGGCCAGCACGGCCGCGCCAGCACCCGAGCCCACGTCCCCAACGGCTGCACCGAGCGCACCGCTCCCGCCAGGGAGCAAGCCGGCGGCGCCAGAGAGCAAGGCGCTGGGGGAGCATGACACCGAGGGCGTCGGCACGCCAGCGAAGCAGGGCGGAGACCGGGGGAGGCCCCAGGACAAGATCACTGAGCCGCCCACGCCCCTCCGCGCCGTGCCGGAGACGCCGGACGGCAGAGTCGCGGCGAGGAGGGAAGAGCCCGCGTCCCCGGGCCCCTCGGCCGCCGCCGCTGTCGCCTCGTCCCAGCCGGCTGCCCCGGAGCCCCAGAGCCTCCGCGGCTTCGTGCCCGGCGCCGTCCCGATGGTCGCAAGCACGCCGCCCAAGCTGGTGCCGCTCAAGTCCATCCGCTCGGGCACCGGGTACCGGGGCGCGGGCTTTAACTCCTCGGAATCGTCGGCGGCGCTGGACCCCGTCAAGCTCAAGGCGAGGCGGCATGCCGCTTGCCAACACGCAAGCCATAGGGGCGGCTTCGCGGGCAAACCCCAGCGACGCTGGCTGACGCCGCGTGTCTGTTCAAACGTTGACGCAGTTCCATCAGGACTGCGTGGCGGCGCGGCTGGAGTCGATGAAGAGCCGGGCGAACGAGGTGGACGACTTGGAGCGGGCGCGGCAGGATGACTTTGTCCGCAAGCACAGGTAGGGTGCTGTGAGGCAAGGTGGCTTTCCAAAACGTGATGGCTGTCTCGGGGGCCCAAGCATGCCCAAGCATGTCAGCAGATGGCACATGACATGCTGGGTGGTCCGTGGGTTCACAGGGAGTGCCTCTTGGAAATGCAGCGCATGCAGCGGGAACAGGAGATGGAGGAGTACGTGAGCAAACAGAACGTGGCAGGTCAGGTGAGGCCCCACGAGGGCAGTGACGCAGCGAGTGTGGCACCACGGCGGCGGCGACGGTGGTGCTGGGGACATCGGGCGACTACTTCTAAGCCCATTGGCGCAGGACGGGGACGACAGCGAGGCGCGGAGGGCCAAGTTCTTCGCAGAGATGGCGGCCAAGATGCGGAAAGACATCGCGCGGCAAGAGTGACGCATCTGTGGAACCCCATCGCAACGCGGCTTTGCGAGCGGTAGTCCACCCGCGGAGGCCCGCGGCCGTCAGAGATAGGCTCGTCAGCTCGCCGACGGCTTGGTGATACGCAAGATCACCAGCCGCTCCTCGTCTGCGGTCCTCCTGAGCACGTCCTCCGCCTCCAGCCCCAGCGCCTTGGCCCACGCTATGAGCTCGTCGGGACGGTTGTCCGACACGGTGACCATGTAGAGGTGCCCACCTGGTGTCAAGAGTGCTGGAACCTGCATGTCAACGGTGCGGGCTTGCTCGTGCGCCTGCCTGGTCGGGAGCCTCGGTCCCACCAAGAGTGCCGAGCGATGTGTCAGAAACTCGCCCGCTTAAAACCCGGGGATGCAACCCAGCAATGCGCTAGGTGGCTCGTGGCCCTGGCGAGCCCGCACCTGGGGCATGACCTGGTCGATGATGACACGTCCCCGGGCGCCCCCGGCCCATGCGGCCGCTATGCCTCCCCTGCCGACCTCCTCATCCGGAGTTGGCACGTACGGGGGGTTGAAGATCAGCAGGTCAACGGCGCCGTTGAGGCGAGGGAGCAGAGCCTGCATCCACGGCAACGGTCCTCGTTCTCGGTGTCACCGAGGCGAGAGGTGGGTCGTCAAAACCAAGAACCCCTCCGAGCGCGCTGCCCGGACCTGCAGGAGATCGGCGCACACGACGTCCACGGTTGAGCCGACCCCGTGGGCTGAGCACGTCTCTTGAGTGCAGGCGCACGCCGCTGGGTTGATGTCGACAGCCACGCACTCGGCCCGCAGACCTGCACGGGGGAGCACGCCAACATGTTGCAGATGCCCTCCTGGGCCATGGCAGGGCCGGGGACTGCGCAGCTGCGGGCCACACCTAGGGCCTTCAGGAGGAGTGCTGCTGAGCAGGTCACGAACCCGGAGCCTGGACCAATTTCCAACACCAACCGCGGCGCCTGCGAGGCGACGTCAGTTGGGGTGCATCACCGAGCCCAGAAGGCCGGTGCCCAGGTCGTGCTTGTTGCGCGTGCTCGCAGCGGGAATGAGGCCGCACCAGACCCTGGATTCTCTCCGCGTCCGCCACCAATGCATCCACCAAAGCAAAGGTATCGTCAGAGGGCTCGTAAACGTCCCGATTCCACGACGTAAGCGATATCTGCGCCGTCTCCTTCTGCGACGAGGCTTGTGCAGGGGCTCCCATGGAGAAGAGGTCCCCGTCGCCGCTTCTTCAGACTCCCTGGCATCCCAGGCAGGCATCCGGAGTGACTGGCGCGCAAGGACTCCAGCGACATCAGGAGCTCGCATCGCACACTGGCGCCAACTGGCATTGGCGAGCTTCGCGATGGTAGCGCTGCCGTCCCCAAAAGCCAACTGTGTCCGCGGACTGCCAGCAAAAGCTGCCGATTCAGACCAGCCGTCCTCGCCCAGTGCATGCCACTGTCCCTGTCCCTGCCCAAGGTGAGCGCCCCATTCGCAAAAACGAACACACATATACTTTACTCAGTTGTCACATGCCTGGCATGCGGATGCTGGTGTGTCTTGCTTTCGTGGCGCCGCGCGGTCCCTCGCTGCGCTCACATGCAGCCCTGCCCTGCGCAGGGTCCACGAGGATCGGGAGCTTTGGTGACGCTGACGCGGCGCTCGCTGAGCTTGGAATAGCACCGGGAATTCGGGCGCAGTCTGCTGGAGCGACGCGCAGGGAGGCCCAGGTGTGTGCTGGACTTGCGGGGCACGCGAGGCCCGCCTGGGGAGTGAAATGGCTTTAGCGCATGTATGCGCATGCTAAGATAAGAGAGTGGTTCCCTCGACAGCAGGATACGCCTGGGAAGCGGGCAAGATGGACAAGAAACATAAGTTCCATGTGAAGGAGATTTCGTCGGGTCAGGAGCTGGAGGAGCTCCTGTGCACCAAGGGAATCAAATGTGAGACATCATGTGCTGCAGTGTGCCTGACAGCGGCGACCGCCGCAGCGCCATCACGCCCACATGAACCCCCGTTTCCCCCGCCCTGCTGCAGTCATCCAGGTGTACGCTCAGTGGTGCGGGATGAGCCAGACGATGGTCCCCGTGTACAAGACGTTGCGGGAAAAGTACGACGACGAGAACGCGCTGCTGTTCTGCAGCATCCAGGCCGAGAAGGTGGAGCACACCTGGGAGGACCCCAAGGGCTACGAGCACCTGGAGGCTGTTTACAACCGCAAGGGGAAGAGCGAGCCCCTCTTCCTCATCTATCGGAATGGAAACCTGCTGGAGGCGGTCCGGGTACGCTGGGACAGGGGGCTGGCTCCCGACAGGTGTGCTTGCCATGTCTGGACGTCTCCTCCATGTGACTCCACCGCGATTCGCCCGATTGCAGGGACAGAACACGCCTCTGATCGTGCGCACGATAGAGGAGAACTTCCCCGTGGGTCCTGACGCGGACGACTTGGAGCAGAACGGCGTCCTCATTGCCATCAAGGTGGGCGCGTGTGCAATGCGACATGGGGGCGAGAGCGGGGCGTGGACGGCGCTGGACCCTGACACCGCACCCCTCACTGTCCACACGTGCAGGAGCGGGCGCACCCGGCGAACACGCAGACGGGGGGCAGGCGGCGCAGGCGGTAGTGGGCGGAGTCACATAGGGCCCGGCGGCAGTTCTTAAAAATCATAGGGTCCTGCTTGGCGTGATTGCGCAGGCTCGATCTAGGCCGACTGCTGCCGACGCACTGGCAGCAGGCCGGGGGGCCCACCGACAGTGAAACGTGCTTGCGCTCGCTCTGGCAAGACCAGGCAGGTCCACAAAGCCCCAAGGGGCTTCATTGCCAACCCTGCACACGACACTAGCTCGCATCACGCTATGCTGCACCCTTAGGCAAATCAGTTGCTTCACACAGGCAATCGACGAGAGGGAGGCACCAAGGGCGGGCGAGTCCCGTCGGCGCGCGCCGGGGACGAGCATGGTTCACGCAGATGACATGAGAACGACGGGGGGAGCGGCGGTGTTGGACGCCAAAGCGGGCCAAGAGAAGGAGAAGTGCGTCCGTCTTCGGACGAGCAATCCAGCCCAACGCGGCTGTTACCCCTTGTGGCCTGATTGCGCATGCCATTTATACCCACACTGGTGCATGTTGGCACCGGCGAAAAGCTCTCGCGGGGCCCTCGCGGCGGGAAAGTTCGATGGCATGTGCCGCGCAGGCAATGGTTGCGTGGATGGAGGAGGCGGCAGAGCGGGTCAGGCGGACACACTCCGACGCACGAACGGCGTTCGCGGCCTTCTACGGGCGGTCCGTGCGCGAGCGGCTGGCGGGCCTGAAGGACATCCTCCCATCGCTCAACATGGACGACACCACCCTCAGCCGCAAGCTCTACCTCTCCTACTCCCGCGGCATGGCGGATGCGTCCCTTGCTTATCGCGTCGACGTGAGGACCTGCGGGCACCTGCCCCACTCGCCGCTCCCGGCTCAGCGCCGTGCCGAAGACACCTTCGCTTGCGTTGCTCCGCAGAAAGGGCTCGAGCTCGCCGCGTCTGCGCGGCTCGCCCTCGAAATCACAGAGCCGACCAAGTTCGCGTACGCGCTCGGTCACGCGCGTGTCCCGGCGGTGTACCTCACCGCCCAGCAAGTGCGCAGGGGGCTCGAGGACGCCGGCGTGGTCTGCGGGATGAGCATGGCTCGGTGGCTCATCCAGCGGTGAGAACGTCGTCAGAGTCGCATCCTCCTGTTTCGTGTCGGATGAGCTGGCGGTTTGCTTCACCGCCAATGTGCCCCTGCTCGTCCCGCAGGTGGGACTCATCGCGCTTCCTGGACCGGGATGGGCGGCTGAGCCTGCAGGACTTTGAGCGCTTCTACCACAGCGGAGTCGACCATTACGTGAAGAATTTGGAGCGACTGGCCAAGGAGATAACGGCTGAGGAGCGGGAAGCGGGGAGCTGGATGCCCGCGCCCCCGGGCAGCCGCCAAGGAAGCCGGCAGAGGTCTCCCGAAGCCCGCGACTACTCGCGGCACGAGTCCATGGGGCGGCCAGGGAGCGTGGGGAGCACGGGGAGCGCGGCGGGCCCCTCAGGTGCGCCGGCGATGGTGTGGTGCTGCTGCCCTCTCGACCGCCCCAGTCTCCCACTCCGCCCCGCCCTGCGCCCCGCTGCAGGGCTCATCGTGCGCAGATGGAGTCAGAAGCGGCACCAGAAAGCGGTGGCGGCGCAGCAGGCGCGCCTGCGCGAGGAGAGCGCGAGCATACGTCAGGAATTCGACTCTGAGCTCTTGGTGGGGCGGCTCAGAGAGCACCATCGTTTCTGCGAGACTGTCACGACAGCTGTGCAGAAGAAGGAGGGTGACAGGGCCGCCGCGGGCTCCGACGGGAGGTTCGCCCTCGACATGAGGCGAGTCGTGTCGGACAGCACCTACATGGGCGCAAAATCCTCTCTGACTTTGCATTCTTGACAAGCTTGTGGTGCTTCCCTGCTTTCGGCGGCGATAACGATGGCCAGGGCGTCTTGTTTGGGCAAGCGAGCTCCCCAGCCCGTCCCGCAGTGTCTCGGAGATTGGGCAGCTGGCGCCACGAGTCCTGGTCCACCTTCGGGACGCCCTCCTGCCGCCCCTGGGGCCTCTGGCGTCGCTGCTGGCTCTGGAGCAGTGCCGGGGCCGGCCCACGTCCCTGTCAGACTTCCGCTGGGCGATGCTGGAGGCGGGGATGGACCTCACAGCCACAGAGGTGCGTGCAATGCTCACAGGCCCCGCGATCGTCGGGGGGCGACCTGCGCCATCGCGCGCATAAGCAGGGTGCTGGTGCTGGTGCCCGTGCAGGTGCTGCAACTGGCAGATGAGTATGGGGGAGCGACGCCGGGCGGGGTGAGTGACCACGCCCCGCTGTCGGCGTGTGGGTACTTCATGGACTGGCGAGGCTGTTTCACGGACGCTTTAGAGAAGGAGGAGGAGGACATTGAGGCCATGGCTGCCCAAGAGCTGGGCTGGGCTTGGTGAGGGCTGCTCGGTCATGGGCGGTGTTGCCGGCATCGCGCCGTGAGGCGGGGCGTGTCGAAGCGCTTTCCGAAGTGCTCTCCACGAAGCGCTCTCCACGCCCGCCCTTGCAGCAACGGTGTGCGCGCCTGGGCGCGCCAAGTGACGGGGCATTACCGCCCGAGCCTGGCCGACCGTTGCCGGGCGCTGCTGCAGCACCCGTTCCCCGTCAGCTGGGGCTCGCGGCAAATCACGCGCCTCGTGCGGGGCCACGCGCACCCGGTCCTCCAGGCCACCGCTCTCCTGCGCATGGCCGCGCCGGGGGACGATGTGCGTCTGGAACTCCTGCGCACGCTCCGGAGCCTGGACCGGGCTGGCCGCGGCACCCTGGCGCTCGCGGACGTCAGCTACGCGGTGTCCACGCTAGCGTCGGCCAAGGCGGGGACGCAGCTCCCCAAGGAAGGGCGCGAGAGTCTCCTCGCCACGTTCCAGGGCCCGACCGTGCGTGGGCTGGCGGCCAAGGTGCTCGCGGAGGACCGGCAGTGCGACTACCGCGCACTCGTCATGGCGCTGAGCCCGCTGAGGGCCGAGGTGGAGGCTGACAAGGGCCGGTGCGGGTGCCTGGCGTGGGGCGACGCCGCCGTCGATGCGGCCGACCCCGTCGCCGCCGTCGTGCGGCTCAGCAGCGTCATCTTTCGTCCGTACCTCGAGTTTGCGCGGCTCACGGAGAACGCGGCGGGCCGGGACGGGTTCGTCGCAGCGGCCGACGTGGCCTCTGCGGCAGCGGCGGCCCTGGGGGTCGCGCTGAGTCAGGGCGAGGTGGAGTGGATCGAAGTCCATTTCGGCACGGACCCAGAAACGCACGGCCTCGGGCAGCGGATCTCGCCAAAGAGGATCGTGGCCGCCGTCGCAGGCGAGGGCTCGCGGCTGTCCTTGCACTGCAGACCTCTTCCCCAGCGCCGGGCGTGACGGCAGCCTGCAGCATCCCTGCCCGCAGCGGTCGTGGACGACTTAGCCAGTCGCCAGGTCCGGATGCGCCTCGCCGTCGTCCGTGGCCGCGTCTCCGTCTCCCTCTTCCTGACAAGCCACGACTACTAGGGTCCGACGCTGTGACACCGTCATCGTGGGTGATTTAAGCAAAGGCTTCCCTGTGACGGGAGGCCAGCCAGAGTGCCTTGTCTGCTAGACAGGGCGCGAAAGCAAACCAGGGAGCGAGGGCTACCAAGTAGCAAGAGTGCCAGCTGCCGCAAGCCCAGGCTAGGGCGCCATGGGAAGGGCATGCACGCGTGAGGCGCTGCCTCAGGCCTCGGCCACTGCCTTCTTGTTGGCGTAGTATGCGGCCTCTCCCTTGGACTTCTTCTGATACTTGGTCTCAAACGCGGCGCGGTTGTCAATGATGCGCTTGATGATGGCCGCCGTCGTCATGTCGCTGGGCGACTCAATCTCCTGTGAAACGACGAAAGACATTGTTACTGATGACAGTGCCGCCACCCTTGTCAGCGACAGTCAAGCGACCGTTGCCGGCAGCGAAGCTGGTGCGGAACGGGTCGTGACGCACCACAGATGAGAGGACGAGAGGCAAGGGCTGCGTTCGAGGCAACTGCGTCAGGGTCACACCTGGAAGATGCCGGCGGCCTTGGGCAGATCGTATCGGCCCCCGAACGCGATGCTGCGTGGCACGGCCCCCATCGCCGCGCCGTAGATGACTGAGGAGCTCTCGCCCACCGTGCCGTGGACGACGAGCGAGATGTTGAAGGTGCGGAGGAGGTCCTCCGTGATCATCTCCGGCGCGCCAATCACCACCTCGTCCACGTAGCGGCACGCCAGGACGCTCAGCGTGCGCTCGTGGATGTTCATGATGGGGAGGTGGGGCGCACCGTGGCGGCGCCGGCGCACCTCGGCGTCGTCGTGGATGCCCACGAGGAGGAAGTCCCCCAGCTCCCGCGCCTTCCGGAGCACCTCCACGTGCCCGTGGTGGAACACGTCCCACGCGCCGTCGATGTACACGACGCGCGCCCCGGGCGGCGGGACGCGGTCGTCGGAGAACTGGACGATGCGGTGCGTCGTGGGCAGGAAGTGCGCCACGCGCGTGGGTGGCAGCGGCGGGGGCATCTCCGTCCGACGGGACCTGCAGTGGGGTGCGGTGGGAGCGAGGGGTTGTGCAGCGGCGCAGAAGGGGCGGACAGAGGAGCCTGCGCCCGCCTCTGACGGCCTGCGCCTCACCGGGACAGCGCCCACCCGGGGTCCTCGCTGACGGACAAGCTGTCGCGCGCCGCGGCATTCACGCTGCCGATGGCCAGGGGCGGCACGCGGGGCGACATCCCCACGGGCGAACTGGCGCGGCTGCTGTTCGCGTGCGACAGGGTGCTCGCGGTGGGAGCCTCCGGGTTCGCCGGGTTCGCCTGGGCGGCCTGCAGCGCGGCGTCCTCGTCTCCTGAGTCCTCGGGGTCGCCGTCCGCGAAGTGGTGGGCCAGGGAGGATGGGTCGTGGCGCTCCGACAGGGTGGTGAAGTCCCGCGAGCACATGAGCATGCGGCCGACGATGTCCGTCGAAGAGACGCCCTCCGTGCGGCGGATGACCTTGAAGCGGCCCAGGCGCTTGGCCGCCGCGTAGGCGTCGGTGCCGTCGGGGAGAAGGCACGGGTCGTCGCCGTGCACGACGTAGTCGATGCGGTGCTTGGTGAAGAGCTCCATAAGGAACTCCTCGGTCAGGTTGTACGGCACGTCGGTGAGGATCTCGTCGACCCACTTGACGGACGCCACCATCGTGTAGCGCTCCTCCTCGCTGTTGACGGGCGGGCCCTTGACGGGCACGATCTCCCGGTCCGGGATGACGCCCACCACGAGAACGTCACCGCACTGGCGCGCCTGCCTGCGGGATGCGGCGAGCCGGGTCCCTGCTTGCCGCGAAGCGAACATGGCAGTTGGACGGGCCTTGCCTCCCTTGGGCCCCCCGGGCTGCTCACCTCAGTGCGTTGGCGTGGCCGTAATGCATCATGTCGAAGCACCCGTCCATGTACACGCGGATCGGCCGCCTCCGCCGCCTCCTCTTGGCGTGCTTGATGAGCGCCTTGGCCAGGTAGGCGCTCAGCGTGCCGGGCCGGTAGTGCCAGTCGCGGGGAACAAACGTCTCCACGAAGCGGTTCACGGCAAGGTACCCAACGGCGACGAGGGCGATCCCGGCAGAGGCGACGAACAGCGGTTTGCGGTAGTCCGATGTGGAGGCCCTGCGGGGGGGGCCGCGGCCGTCCAGGATGCATTGAGAGGCACCATATGGCGGTATGCATGGCCAACGCGCCGGGAGTCGCTGAGTGGCGGGCGAGACCCAGAATCTGCAAAGCGCCCGGTGTCAACGCGCAATGCCTCACCCGTCCTGGGCTGTGCCGCCCGAAATCCACCGCATCCAGGATGCCATGTTGTCTCTCTTTGCTCGCGCGCGCTGTTCGTGGCAGGAAAATGACTAAAAGTCAGCTTTGGCGCTTTCAGCAGCTTTAACGCTTTCAGCTCGAGGTCCACGCGAGGGACGCGCGATAATGAGGAACAGCTGGCAGCAAGCGGCGGTCGCGGCGTCTCCTGCGTGCCAGGGGCTGGCGGTTTCCGTGCCCGAGACGCCTGCCAAGGGCGGGCCACGTCTCCGCCTCGTGCCTAAAGGTCGCAGCGAGAGACTTCTGCCTGCCTGCTGAGCGAGCCCCGTTTAATACGCGGCACTGGCCGACAGCTGGGAATAAGCAAGCAGCTAGGCCGATTCTCCGCCGTCCTGTGGAACAACAGCTCGCGCGAAGCGTCCCTGCACATCATGAATGCCAAAGTGCGTTTCAGCTCTGGCGGCGGCTCCCAGGGGCGCCGCGGCATGGCGCTCTGGTGGACGTGGACCTGCCCTCACTGCCCTTCCGGCCCCGTTCCCCCCTCAGGCTGCGGAAATCAGCGTCGGCGCCATACCAAGCGGGTGGGACCCCAAGCGGCCCCGAATCAGCGCGATATTACGCGCTGCCCGTGGTCCTGACGAGGGCACTGGGCAGTCGTTTGGACGGGGAGGCGCAGGCGCGGGCACCAGCGGCTGGGACGCTGAGAGGTTTGGGTTCGAGGTGAGACATTCTGCGCCGTCCGCCGTGGGGACGGCGGCGCGTTCGGCCGGCGGATATTGCTGGACGGGAGCACGCCATGTTAGCTCGTCGGGAGGGCGGCCGGTACCTCTCGGCTTCTGCATGCACTCATCCGTCACGAAGCAAGCCATACAGTGCGAGCGGGCCATTCCCGCGGACGGGCGTGTCCTGGGCCCTCACTTTGGGGGGGCTCAGCACGCCTGCGCCTCTCGGCGCGCGGGACTCGCTCGCCGCTTCGTTTCCCAGTGGCACGCATCGATAAGGAACCCGTCAGTCTCCACCTGACTGCAGGGAGGGGAGCAGGTTGGGGACGGCGGTGCCGCTGCGGCCCTCCTGTCGCTCTCCTCGGGGTCCCATTCGCGGTCCCAGGCCGCCTCGAGCGTCGGCCATCGGCGGTCCACGCGGGGCATCCCGGACACGGCGCTGCAGGTGCTCCCCGAGGTCAAGCCCCGCCTACGCTGGACTCCCGACCTGCACGAGCGCTTCGTGCAGGCCATCAAGCACTTGGGGGGCGCTCGGGACGCGACGCCGAAGGGCATCCTCGCCGAGCTGAACATCAAGGTGACCCGGAGAGGCCAGATATAACTTGAGGGCCTGCCTGACGAGCCTCGCGAGCACAACGTGCTGTGCATGACTCTCGCTCGCAGGGTATGACGCTGCTTCACGTCAAGTCATATCTCCAGAAGTATCGGAAGGGCCTCGAGGCCCAGGGGCGGTCGCCGCAGCGGAGGGCGCATCGGCAGGGGTCATCAACGGGTGACAGCCAGGTGACGCAACACATGCGGTTATGTGCCATCATGCACCTCGTCCGTCGTTTCATCAACCCTGCTGTGCCCAACAGGTCCTGTCGCTTTTGGGCCCCTGCGCAGGCAGCATCGTAACCGTGCCACCCACTGACCCCACCCATCCCTCTCCTGGCGCAGGGGACGCACAGCACCTCTCGAGCCATGAGCTAAGTCATGCGTTTGGGAGTCAGAACGTCCGTGCCACATTCTCACTCCTAGAATACTCCCCGTCACCCAGCTTGTTCCGTATCAGTTCTCGGCCTACCCGCCCCAATGGCGGCAGTAGCTCGCCTTGCCTAAGGCGCAAGGAGTCCCAACAGTAACAATAAACACACACTTCTCTCTCAATAAAGTTGTTAATTACAAAAATTTTCAACTGAAGAATGCGAGAGCTAGCCGGTGTCTCTGACACGAGGCCACAAGCAGTCAGTCAGGCCCCGTTCGGCCCCCGCCTTTGGATCCCCGGGAACCGACTCCCCATGGCCCCCATGTCCACGTTGCCCGTCCGCTTGCGCGTCCCGGTCTCCTCGTCCCCCTGGACGCTCTCGTACCGTCGCTCCCTCCGCACGTACAGCATCCTGCAAACAACACGGCTCCGCTAGCCGTCAAGTCCGCGACCGGGCCAAGAGTAAACGACCGATAGCCACCTATCCACTATGTAACACTCGACCATTGCAAAGGAGTTAGTGACGGAGCGGCGAGAGAGCCACGGAGCCACGACAAGGATTGGGGCGCCACGAGCTGCCCCTCCACCCGCACCTGTACGCGACCCACGCGACCGCCCCGACGCCGACCATCCCCGCCACCGCCACCAGAGCCCCGCCCGGCGAACCCAGCGTGACTGCACCGCTCGGCACCACCAGGACCCCAGAAGGTGCCTCCCCGCCACTGACAGGCGTCCAGGGTGGCACGTGCGGCACACCCGCTCCCCCGGCCGCCGCCGTGGGCCTCGGCTGCGGCACCTCGTTCCCCACCTCGCCCCCGCTCCCGGGCCCGCCCCCGAGCCCGTTCCACATCCGCTGCCACCAGCTGTCCTGCCCTGGGGTGCTCCCGGAGGTGCTTGCACCGGCACCGCCCGTGGCGACGGGCGGGCCCGTGAAAGCGGCGGCGCCCGCGTTCATGGGGCACGTCAGGGGCTGGCTGACCGGGAGCGGTGCGGGCCTGCGTGCACAGAGGACGGTGACAGTGGAGCGTAGAAAGGGCGTATTGCGTTGCACAACGCGTGCCTTCCCATTAACAGATGCGGCGATCCTTGGGTTGTGTGACGCGCCAGCACTATAAAATGACGACGAGCAGGCTTCCTTGCACGGGTCCGCACCCACAGCACCTAACTCTCTCGCTTGCACCCTCACCGGCTTGGCACGGGCGGCCGCTCCGGCATGGCGGCCATGGGGTGGGCAAAGTCCTCCAGCAGCAGCGCGTCCTTGTGGCTGAGCCACCAGTCTCCGCCGAGCCGCCCCGAGGCCAGTGACAGGAGCTCGTCCGCGAGCCACAGGCACTGCGGGCGGTCCCCGTCCAAACACGACGCGTCCGCGGCCACGGCCAGCGTGCCGTTCCCGGCGTGCGCGACGCCCAGCAGCGCGTACTCCCCGTTCGCCAGAGACCCCTGCATGGCGCCGGGCTTGCGCACGCTGACGCGCCCCTTGTGGACCCACCCCCCCGCGGGCCACTTGGCCAAAGGCGACCCTGAGCTGATGGACCAGGCCATCCCCGCCTTGTCCAGCGAGACGTTGCCGTCCACCACGGCGTTCCCCAGGGCCGCCTTGAACGGCTGCAGCAGCTCGTTGAGGGCGGGGACGTTGGCGCCGCCCGTGGCCGCCTGCCACACGCTCCGTGTGTTGTCATCGAAGAAGGCCACCTCCGCGATGCGCTCGACGTTGTACCATTCCGAGAAGACCACGAGACTGGATGGGGCGAGAGGTGCACGACGTGGATGGCTAGTAATGGGCACTGGCCATGCCATGCACGTCATGCACTTGTCCTGCAGTTCGCTCCATCCCAGTACATGCGGTTGGTTCTGTCGCACCCCTCAGCACCTCGTCTCCATTCTTCATTCCCTCATCTCCACCCCCTCTCCTCAACATCAACTCGCAGCCCCCACACTCCACTCACCTCAGCCCCTCCTCCTCGACGTCAGCCCTCAGCTTCTCAACCTCCTCGGGCGCAAACTCCGCCTCGGGGTCCACCACCAAAAGCGTGCCGTACTTGGAGGCGTCAAAGCACGTATACGGCGCACCCAGGATCTCCAGGTAATACGACGGCGTGCCCCTCATGGGGTGGAAATGGTCGAAGAAAGAGCTGCGAGGGGAACGAGGCCAGGCGGGTGCGTGTCGCAGCGCAGTGGCGAGGCGGGTGACCGTCACAGCACGCGGGTGAGGGTGCAATCCATAGTTATACTAGTCAGCTTGCCTCCCCTACCATGCGCATGACTCATGAAGCAGCAACTACCCCGCGACACCCCTCACCGGAAGTTGGTGTGGAGGTGGTCGCCGTGCCAGTCCAGCATGTCAGAACTGCTGCCGTCGCTGGGAATGTAGGCGGGGGGGTACTTGATGGAGTGGTACTGGTCCCACAGCACGATCTTCTCGCGCGGGGGGCGCTCCACGACCGTCACGCGCAGCGGGGCCGTCACGGTGGACCTCCGGGGCGCATCCTCTCCCAGGGCAGGGGGCGACTGGGGCGATAGAGAATGTGAGACAGGTCAGAGGCACAGCATGGGCGAGGTAACTGCGGGGCGAGGTCATCAGGGTTGTCCAAGTCCATGCGGGGCTGCTACAAGCATTAGCCTGGCAATGTCAAGGGCCGGAACCGTGCCTTGTTGCTGCCCGACATCCAGTCAACGCACGCGCGCACCCACGCACCCTCCCCTCACCTCGATTTCGAATGCAATGATGCCCGCCGCCGTCCCCGGTGCTGCGCCGTCTTCGACCTCGATGTAGACGCTGAGCCACCCGCTCCACGGCCAGATGGACTCGGAGTACTCGAAAGAGACTTGGAGGGGGGGCCCCGAAGTCGGCGTGAAGGTGGGAGGCTGCGTGGGAGAGATGTGGTGCGGTAGGCGCAAAGCACATACAGCCGCCCCCAGCTCTCCTCTCAGATACCTAGCCTGGGCAGCGGCACTGACAGACAGCGAGGTAGTTGCGTTTATATGCCCCTCGACCCAATCACGCGAGTCCCTTGCCTTGGAGAAGTGCCCCACGACCCCCATTCCGTTGATGACCGAGGCGTTGATCATGAGCGGCATGCGGCCGGGGTTCACGGGGCTGGCACAGTAGGGCCACATGTAGGGGCAGTCCTCCGCGGTCAAGTCGAGGCTGGCGGGGAACAGGGAGGCCCTGGGCTGGTAGTCCTGGAGGAAGGCGGCCGACTTGTGCAGGTCAATGAGCCCGGCCCCTGCCTCGTGGATGCCCGCGTTGGCGACGCGCGTCGCGCCCTCGATCAGCGCCTGCTTCATCGATCCCGGGTTGATGATCGCCCAGCGGCGATCCTCGGGCACTGCGACGCGGGGTCACGGGCAGCGGCGTGAGCGGGTGCCGGGCGGGGCACGCGCAGTGGGGGGTGTGGTGGGGTAACCTCTCATCTCAGTGCATCAGGTAGACGAATGAAACAAAGCTTACAAGGTGCGACACTCTGCGCTCACCGGTGCTGGCGAGCAGGGCCACGGACCCCGCCACCACAGGGCTGGCCACGCTCGTCCCCGACAGCGAGCGGCAGCCACCCCGGATGTCGGAGCCCAGCACTTGCGCGCCGTAGGCCACGACGTCGGGCTTGACGCGGCCGGCGCGCTCGGGCATCTCCCACAGCGTCATGCCCCGTGAGCTGAAGGACGCCATGTTGCCACCCCAGTCCACGCCGCCCACGCCAATCACGTCACCCTGGTCGGCAGGGTTGTTGGCCGTGCCGAAGGATGGACCGTCGTTGCCCATCGCGGAGACTGCGGGGGGTGGTGTGGGTGGTTAGGTCCTGAGGCTGCATGGGCTTGTGTTGGTCATGGGGTGAGCTGGATGAGTGGGCGACAGGTATGGGGCCACGGGCAGGCGAGTGGCGGACAGCACGTAAGCGAGGGGTTGGGCGAGGCATCGAAGAGGCTGATTGGCAGGGCAGGTGGGTGACACCAACACGCAGTGTTCTGCCACGCTCACGCACGCACTCATGATGATGCCGTTCGCCGTGACCTCCCGGATCTTATCCGTGAACGGCAGGTCGAGGTAATCGGGCCCGCCGATCGACAGATTGAGGATGTGGAGGTGCTGCAGGGACCCGGGTGGGCGAAGAGTGTTGAAAACCCACCCCACCCCCGCCCCGAGACAGGAGGCAACGAGAGCCGCGACACGTCGCAGCGATCGTCACCTCGTGGATGGCGTAGTTGAATGCGTCCATGAGCCACGAGGTGTAGCTCTGCTGGTCGTCCGTGAAGACCTTGAACGCCCACAGCCCCGCGTCCGGGGCAAACCCGGGGCACGAGGGGTCAATCCCCGCAATGACGCCCGCGACGAAGGATCCGTGGCCGAGGCCGTCGTCCGGCGATGGGTCCGTGGTCCAATTGGTGCGCTTGTGGATGTTGCGCAGGTGCGGGTGGGGGTCGCGGAACGACGTGTCAAACACACCCACGCGGATGTCGCGGCCCGTGAAGCCCTTGGACCAGAGCGACTCGGCTCTGAGGTACACCGCCGCGCTCGGGCTGCGGCCAGGCACGAGTACAGGGGGCAGAGTGGGAGGCAAAGCCGGGCGGTGCACGCAGGTGCCCAGCTTCCCAGCCCGCGCTCGCCAGCACCGGTTGCGAGATACAAAAAGCAACAGGTGAACAGCGCGGTGCTCACATGATGGCGAGGTCTCGATGCGGCGAGCCAACCATCTCGCCCTCCCACCCAGGAAAGGCCCCCGGCGTGCCGCCCAAGGGCACGCCCATCTCGTCCATGCTCGGGCGCGTCATGGGCCGCCCGGGATGCTTGATCACTTCCCCTGGCGAGCAGCGGAGCGGCCGAGCTTTTGCTGCAGTGCTCGCCACAAGTGCATGCACCTGCTCAGTGCCGAGGCTCTCCTGCGCCCTTGTCCTGCTGCAATTGCGCGACTCACCTGTTTCCGTATCCATGCGCACCCAATGAACCGTCCGCGTCAGCCGCATGTCGGCGTGCACGTCCCTAAACCCGGGAACCGCGGCGCTGAGCCTCGATGACAGCGACGAGGCATCCTCGCCGGAAACGATGACCGCGAAATCCGTCGGGATCTCCTCCACCTCCGCCGCGCGGTCCACCCACGCCCATCCGCCTCCCCGCGCGGACGCCCTGCCCCCGCTCCCCTCCGGCCCGAGAGCCGCCGCCAGCTGGACCCGGAGCTCAGCCATGTCCCGGTAATCTGACACACGCACGATGTAACGCCCCTCAACTGGCTCTCGGCCCAGGAAAATCCGCGGATAAACGTCCCCGTCTTCGACGGCGCTCGCACGTCCGTTGGGGCGCTCCAGAGGCCACAGCGAAGCCGGAGGCGCGGGGCACTGATCCGGCGACCCCAACGCCAACGATGGAGCGACCAAGATGGCCGCCGCGGCGATCAGCAGCGCTGACAGCGCGCCCCGTGCAGCTGGCCAGGGGACCCATGGTGCAGCACCGCTCTCCACCCTGCCCGCGGCGCCCACCCGCGCCATCCGTCAGGTCCACCCACTCCCAAGCAAAAGTTCTGCGAGGCGGATGCCTATGATGGCTCTGAAGCGATCCTCCCTGCACGCATGGGGGAGGGCCAGCGCTTACAAACACTGAAGCTCGCGACCAAATCCCCGATTCCACCGCATGTAATGAAGTCGTCCATGCAATCGGTGGAGAGCATGAACGCTGGCGCTGGCGGTGTATTGGGGTGGGGACCCTTTCCACGGGGACCGTGCCGGCACTTGCCTGAACAGGGCGGAGAGAAATGAAGGCTCCTGCTCTCAATCCATGTTACGCTGCAACAGAGGAACGCAACATGCCATGCATCGCAAGCCCCTGGGACTCGTGCGAGCAGTGGCGCAACAAGCGGGGTTGCCCAGCCCCACAGGCTCTGCTTTCCCACCAACAGGGAGTTTGCACAGAGACGACAGAGCGATGATAGCATACCTGCATCGCTTTCGATGCGGTTTCGATGCGATTGACGCCTCCTCGCTGTGCCCTGGCGACGTCAGCGCCAGTTTACGGTTGCCTGTTCACCACTCTGGGCCGCTTCCCTGGCGCAAGCATCTGTCGTTGCCCGGACCTTGCAGGCATGCGCATGTGGCTCTGAATGCGGCCTAGCACTCCGCACATTGCAGACTTTTTTTGAGCTTCGCGGCCCACAGGCCGTGCGACGCTGCCTAGTTTGCTCCCGCGTGCTTCGCGAGTTTGTTCCGGATTCCACATGCGACTGCTGGGCTATAGCGCGTCCAAGGAAGGCCGCGCAGGGTGGAGTGGCGTCGCCCGGCCTGTCCGTTGTCAGCCATGAGGTCCGAATCAAATGTCGCGGACCTCATCCGCGCGTCCGGACTCATCGGAGGGTCGGCTGCCGCGGCGGCCACCCTGCAGCAGCAGAGCATGAATCGGTGATTGCATGCGAAAGCATGCATCGGAGCCCTGCCCCAACAATCGCCCGAGCGCGCGTGTCCCGGTGCGCGCCCCGATGCGAGGACCTGTGTCGTAGTCCAGTTACCCCTTTCCCGTTTGCAGGGGTGGCCCGGGCTCCACCAGCCAGCGGGCCCTGAAGCCCCCACCGGCCCGCACCTCGAGCGGACGTCGCGACCGCCCATCCTCCGCTCGCGGCCCGCCACTCCCCGGGGGGCCAGCAGCAGGCCCGCGCCCGACGTCCGCGACCAGTCCGCACCTCTATGAGTTCTCGCGGCAGCTGCGAGGGACCCAGCCGGGTGCGCATGTGCCGACAGCCCCACGGGAGGCGCCTGGGCCTGCCCCAGCGTGGCCAGAGGCGCCCCCGGCGCAGGGAGCCGCGCGTTCGCTCATCCAGGACGGTCTCTTGCGCCAGATGCGAGTGGGGTCCATGGGGACTCTCGGGGAGGAGGTGCAAGGGTCAGAGTCGTGGGCCTCCGACCCACGTGCAAGTTTGGAAATGGACGCTGAGCTGGTGAGACGTTTCGACATGTACACAACGCTGTTGTGCTCTACGACGCCGTCAACTGTGGCAGCTGCAGCTCTGCAGCGGCACATCACAAAGGACGATACAAGGCGGTGCTATGCCCCCAGGTCGAGCGCATCATGCGTGCTCCCAGGCAGCCGAGAGCCACTGCGGACGTTCCTGTCATGCCGCGCCGCGATTTGGGCCAGGGTCTGTGGGACGCGGATGGCGATCAAGGCGCCTTGGCCAGGTCCGTGCCGCACTTGTCATTGCGAAGGACACCGCCCGCCCTGCCGGTCCTGCCGCTGCCATCCTCCCAGCGCCGGAGCAGTGGTATAAAAAGCCACGTCATGCCCACCTCCTCAGGTCCTCCGCACGTGACGGTGCTTTGTTGGGGACAGGCAGTGGGCCGGCCACGTCGCGCCCTTCCAGCGGTGCCGGGGCGGCAGGGCGGCCCACGTCAGCGTCGCAGGCCACAGGGGCCGCGCCGAGTCGCGACGCCGCAGCTAAGCGACCGCAGTCTGCTCGGAGTCCCGACCGGCAGCGGACTGCCCCAGCGGTGCCCTGGGTGCATGCGGGAGCCCCGGTGCGTCCTGTCTCGTTAGCACACAGAGATCCACGTGTCCCTGCATTTAGCGACGTCAGACGCATGCCGTTCTAGCAGCACGAAGAGCGCCTGACACAGCTGCCACTTGCAACGCCACTTGCGAGCCACGCACACGTGTCGCCTGACGCGTCCCCCCACAGGTGTCGGTGCGTGGCTCGGTGGGCGTCAGTGACCCCGACGCACCCACGGACATTCCTCTCGTGAACCGTCCCAGCGCAGCGCAGGCGGGGGAGGCGTGGGCCGGGTCTCTCCGGGCGGGTGGCTCGCCGCCAAGAACGCCCATGCGTGAGGGCAGCATTGATGCATGATGGATGATGACAGCGTGTGGAGCTCCAACAAAGCTGTCGGCGCGTCTTATGGCTGTCTGCATAGTCAGGTACGAATAACGTGGTTTCGCTTCTTGCAGAGCCGGTGCCAGAGGCCTACTGGCACACTGCCAGAGAGGGTGCCGAGACGGCCGTGCCGCGAGGCGCGGGAGCGGAGGATGCCGCACGGGAGGCAGATCCGCGTCGGGGTGGCCATTCAGTGGCTTTCGACAGCCGGGCGCGTGGCGAGGCTGGGCCAGCGAGGGAGGCGGGTGCTGGCGGGGCAGGTGGGGTGGCGTACGTGGCGCGGAGGTCGGTGGACCTGGCACGCGACACGACCGACGGCGCGCAGCCGTCGCGGCTCGGGAGGGGAAGCCCGGGGTCCAAGGCCGCTGCTGGGAAAGTGGACGGCGGCCTGGCGAGCCCTGGGTTCCCCAGCCGGACGAGCGATGCCGGCAGCGCGAGGGCGTCGCGGTCCGAGGCGCAGTCGATGCATGAGAGGCAGAAACAGCGCAAGTCCCCCAAGGACATGACATTCGATGAACTGACGGGTGAGGGGCAAGGGCCGCGTTGAGCTGTGGGTGGTGCGGGTAGCACCAATGTGGTCACGACGCGGTGGGTGGGTGCGAGTGGGTGCAAGATGTCAGGTGGCGCAGGGAGGCTGTCGGTGATCGCTCGTCGCCGCAGAGGCCGTGACGGTGAGGGACCGGGAGGTGGCTGAGCTGACGGCCGCCCTGGATGCCGAGCGGGGTCGTCTGCTGGCGGAGCGTGAGAGCGCGCGTGCCCGCCTGGAGCTGGAGCTGAGTCAGGAGCGCCGGAGGATGGAGCAGCACGTCGAGGCCAGGCTCGGGGTGGAGAAGGAGCGGTACGAGGGGATGTACAAGTGAGTGCGGACGGCATGAGGGGATGTGCAAGTGAGCGCGGACGGCATGGGGAGGTGTGCAAGTGAGTGCGGACGGCTACGTGTGCAGGAAGATGCTGGAGTTCGAGGAAAAGTGGAAGGAGCTGTTCAAGGACAGCGCAAAGCTCAAGAAGGACGTGGTGGCTGAGCGGGAGAAGGCACGCGCGTTGATGCTGGAGCAGACGAAACACAAGGCGCTGATCGAGGGGGCGGAGGCAGCAGAGGCGAAGCACAAGTGAGGGCACGGTGGCTGAGGTGGCATGGGCAGTGCTCAGGGTATGAGTTGCCCCACACGCGCACCTGAGCGACGCGGCTTGTGCTGGGCTGGCTGGTCGAGTGCCCTGCTGCCAGCCGCCTGTGCTGCCATGCTGCGCCTGGTGCGATTATACTGTTGTGACAGTGTCGATGAGATGCTGCTGTTGTGACAGTGTCGATGAGAGGTGCTCTTGCGGAGACCTGATCGTGTGCGTGTGCGTCTGCCCTCAGGGTGGAGCTCGAGGCCCTCAAGAGAGCGCACAAGAACGCCTTGGACCGAGTCAACGCCGAGAAACTCCAGGCCGTGGAAGACCAGCGGAGGGTAGTGGAGGAGACGAGGGGTGAGACGGCGCACATATTATGGATGGTTGATGATGGACACTATGGATGGTTTGCATGGGGTGTTGTCAACACATGGTAGATGGCATGCGCACACATGGTGCATGGCGTGTTAACAAATCCCACGCGTACGTGCCGCCATTCGCAGAGAAGCTTTTGAATCGCCTCCAGGAGGTGAAGGCCGAGTCCACGTCGTGGGAGGAGTCGTGCCTCCGGGAGCGTGCGCGGGCACAGAAGCTCGAGCGGGATCTGACCAAGCTGCAGAAGAAGTGGGAGATGGACAACAACGCAGCCACGGTGTCGCAGATGGAGGCACGGGTGGGGGAGATGACAGAGCAGGTGAGGGTGGTGGTGCGGGTGTGGTGACGGACCGAGCGCGGGGGTGCCACGGGGCTCAGCAGAACGAGAATGGTACAGATGGACAGAGGGACTTGAGCAGCGGTCGCGACATCTGACGCTGACACGCCTGCCACTCCCTCGGGTTGGTGCGTGGGCCTGTCCTCATGTGCCGATGCGGTCCTGCCTTTTGTCGATGCGCAGCTGGAGAGCCTGGAGGAGCAGGTCAGCGAGAAGGACCACATGATCAAGGGACTCAAGGCCAACTTGGAAGCCACCAAGACCAAACTCGGCGACATGACGGCGAACTGCAGGTGCGACACTATCCGATACTCGAGCCCCTCGTGCATCCTTGCGTCTCCTCGCATCCTTAGCAACCAACTGACAATGACTGTCGCATTCGTCTCCTCGTCACCGCAGCCATTTGGAGGCCACGCTGCGGGCCGAGCGCACGGAGCATCTCTCCCGGCTGCGGCAGGTGGACGAGGCAAACCGCGCCTCTCTCGAGGAGTGCGCTCGCGTGCAGGGAGAGTTCGAATCCATCGTCGACTTCCTCACCGGACGGGTGCAGCGGCTCCTGGTGGCCCAGGCGGCACTGGACGCAGCGGGCGGCAGCCCAGAGGGACTCGTCAAGGTGAGGATACGCGCGGGCAGGCGAGTTTGCGGGCAGATTGACGGGCAGATTGGATGAGCCTTGTTATGAGACGGGGGCGGGTGCAAATTGAGGCAGCGACGGTCGGTTGCGGCGCATGTCATTCCACCGGCGTGTCATGCGTGAGGACTCTGCTCTGGGTTCCCATGTGCTCCCAGGCGCTGCAGACGCAAGGCAAGGGCCGCGTCAAGTACCTGAGCCTGATGGTGGACCGGGTGGCGGACCACAACGCGAGGCTGCTGCGCCGTGTGGCGCAACTCGAAGACCAGCTGAGGAACGCCAAGTGGGGAGGGGCCCTGGGCCACGGCGGACGGGGCGTGGAGCCCATCGGGACCACGCCGTTGCTGGACACCACCGTCATCGTGAGCATGCTTGCAGTGCTATTTGCTGTCACTGCGGCATCCATCCCGCTCACACGTGCCTAGCCTGCCGAGCGCTCTTGCTCTCATACAACGGCCTTGCGCATTACGCCTGAGCTGGGCGAGTGCCTCTAGCACCATGGCGTGACCATCTCTGATGCGACCATCTCTGTGTCTCGCTGGGTGCCCCGCAGTCGTCGTATGGTTTCGAGATCACGGAGGATGAGAATCCCTTCGAGGACCCCGTGGCGTTCCTGCAGCGACTCCAGGCCACGCGGGAGGGCCAGCAGGACGCGCAGGGCACCTCGCCACGGCCCACGGCCACCCCCGCCCCGACCGTCGGGTTTGGGGCGATGGACCGATGGGGCGGTGACGCCGACTCCCGCGCGGGGGATTCCAAGGGGATGATCCGCGGGCCACCAGCGGTGCGGACGCGCCCGCACAGCGCTGCCGTCCCCGCGTCGCCGACCATGGGAGCCATGGGAGGTGCCTGGGGATTGGCGGGGGTGCGTGAGGGTCCCTCGTCGCCCGCTCGCGTTCGCCCTGGGGACGGTGCCCTGCTCCCTTTCGACCTCGGAAATGGGGTCATGGGGGCCGACGGAGAGTCCATCGCCAAGCTCCGGCAGTTCGCGGACACTCAGGTGAGACATGAGAGCTGGGGTGCGTTGCGATGGCACAGCGGCGGTCGTGTCTGCCAGGCTGGACCCCGTATCATACCAGCGAGCTGCAGCAGACGATCACAGATGATCCTGATGGAGTGAATTGGTATACGTTGGTATGCGTTGCTCAAACACAGGTCATGCGCGCTGACGTCCTGAAGCTGCGTGCGAGGCTGGCGGCCGCGGAGGCACGGTGGGGCACGTCGGACGAGATGAAACAGGATCTGGCGGAGAGACTGGCGCAGGCGGAGGAGATGCTGCGGAGGGAGCGGGCGAGCCACAAGGACGCAGGTGAGGGGGGCGCCCACCATTCATGGCGAGCCTGCATTGCCATGCGAGAGGGCGGCGTGGTGCCTGTTCATGCCAATGCTTTAGATGTACCCATGGTGCCACGCAGCTCAGCAATGGTGATTTCAGAGAACCTTGATATTTTCTCATTCTTTTGTTCACACAGAGAAGGAGTATCAGGACATGGTCGACAAGCTGCGTGCCATCCAGACGTCCTGGTTTATGCCAGCACAGGTCAGTGTGACCACGACGCAGCGGCTGCAGACAGCGCCCCACGTACACCCATCTTTAGCTCCCAATGCATCCCGTTGCTCGGTCACCACTCCGTACACGCCCATGTTGCAGTGTGACAAGCTAAGCGTCACAGCTGCCCTCACCGTCACGAGCAAAAGGCAAAGCTTCCCTGCCCGCAGTTCAAATTGGTGGAGCAGCGTGCCATGGAGGCCGAGCTGCGTCTCGAGCAATTGGAGAAGCGTCTCGCAAAGGAGAAGAACGCGGCCCTGGTGGCGACGAGGGAGGCACGGGAAGCGACAGAGAAGCTGGGGTCTGTCCAGGTGAGTGTTCAGAGGTGACAGAGAAGCTGGGGTCCGTCCAGGTGAGAGATATGAGACGTGGGGATGGCGTGAGGGTCGCAGAAGGTGGAAAGAGTTTCAGTGAATGCGAGCGACCCAGAGGTTTGAGTGGGTAAACATGGTATTTACCCAGCCCACCACCGTGGCGTGCGGCATGCTTGAGGTTGTTGTTGCGAGTCAGTGTCCACGCAAGTCAGTGAGTGCTTGACCTCTGCTGCCATGCCCTCGCGCCGCAGGATTCGGTGGCGGCGGGCGGGCTGGCGGCGGACATCTACAAGGATCACGCCAGGGAGCTGGAGGAGGAGGTCGCTGCGCTGCGGAACGCCAATGCGGAGCTGCGGAGGCGCGTACCGGCCGACAGCGTCATGGTGCAGATCCAAGACGCCAACGACCGGGCCGAGCGGGCGGAGAGGGACACGCGCCATGCGGCCTTCCTGCGAGAGAAGGTCGAGGCAGAGGTGAGGCAGAACACGGAGCGGGCATGGACAAGAACACGTGGTTGGAGTAGCAGCGCGGGCGGGTGAAGCGGGACAGGAAGGGCTGGGCAGTGATTGTCAATGAAGTGACCATCATGAAACAATGGGCTTTCGCAAGAGAGTGAACACCGCCTAATTTGGCAGCCCCGCTCTGTGGCTTGCAGCTTCGCGAGGAGCAGAAGCGGAGCCGCGGGCTGGTGCGCCAGGGTGAGAAGCGCGACAAGGAGCACGCGGCCAAGATGGCGGCGCTGTCGGAGGAGCTGCTCTCGGTGACTCGGGCCTCCAAGGAGCAAGTGGCCGAGGCACGCAAGGCGCAACGGGACGCGGCCAAGAGGAGCGGGCAGCTCGAGGCCCGAGTCAGAGGTGCGTGGGGTACTATGTTTGGGTAGCGTGATCTATTCGCCGTGGTTGTGGCTGGGCAGGGCACGTATCGCTGGTGCGGGTCATGCGACACTGGCTAGGGCATGCATCACAGTGACATCTGAGTCCCTGTGTCTCTGTATGTGTTCCCTGCAGAGCTCGAGGACGTGGTGCGGGTCCTGTCCAAAGAAGTGGAGGTGGCCCGGGGCGACACGGAGTACCTGCGCGCGAGGACCAAGTTCAACGCTGGGGGCGGTGTGCACGAGTCGTCATCATGGGCCGAGGACGGCGCAGTGGCGCCCGGCCGGCAGATGCCGCAGCTGTCGACGGTTGGTTTCGTGGTCCAGGTCCCGTGATGCGCCCTCCTTTGCACTTACCGTGATATGATAGCCTGCATCGCTGCGCACAGCACCGTGATGCGGCGGATCCCAGTCCGCGTGAGCTGCGGGCTGTTCTCCCTTTGACTGCCGCACAGTGCGCGCAGGGGCCTGTGGTTAAGGCCTGTTGTATGACTAGTGGCACCCATCTCGTTCGCAAGCGGACGAGCATACCAGGGTTGAAGAGCACCGGCAGAGCTACATCTAGGGGCGCCTGCCCGCTGATGCAAAACATGAGGCAGCCAGAAGTGGACATACGTGCTTCCAAGCAAATAGACAACGATTATTGTAGCAATAGAAATGAAACAGGCATAAGCGGAACAGGCAAACAGGCATGGCTCATCACACGGGTATGCCCTGGCCAGGGGCGGTCTGGCTGACGGCGGCCAGTGTGGCAGCCACGACGTCTGCGGGCTCCGACATGGCCCCTGACCCCGTGTCTCCGCAGGCGAGGGTTTTGGAGATCGGGCCGACGACGGTGACGCCCAGGGCGCGCAGCTCCGCGAGGTGTTTGGCCGTGAATGGCGACTCCCACATGAGCGTGTTCATCGCAGGACAAACAAGGAGAGGCTTGGCGAAGTCCCACGCGCGCACGACGCTCGTCAAGAGGTTGTCGCACATCCCCGACGCCATCTTTGCCAGCGTGTTGGCGCTGCAGGGGCGGGGCAAGGCTCGCTCGCGACCTCGCACATGGATGCTGTGGCAGTGATGCCCGGTCCAACTCTGCCGTCGCTCCCGGAGCTCATCGGCGCCTGCCTGACCTGCTTCCATGCGGCTCTTGGCTTGGCGCTGCACGTGTCACCTCAGAGGGGCGATGACCAAAGCATCCGCCCATCGACGGAGCTCAATGTGCAACACGTCGTCCCCTTTGGCCCGCCACTCGCGCCACTCCTCGTCATCTTGGTAAATGCGTTCGACTCCCGAGTCGCCCAGCCCCCCCGTTACTTCCACAAAGTGCATGGCCGCCTGGGCACACATGAGGCACGATGCGTGGTTGTGCAGCGCTTGCAGAGGTGCCGGCGTCGCGGGCCGCGCATTCAATGCGCTGAGTGCGTGGCGCTTGCCTTGGTGGCGACCACTCGGACGTCATACCCTGCGGCTTGCAGCCCCTTGACGACCTCGCGCCACTTGATGGATGCCACGCTTCCTGACAAACCCAGCAGCACCCGGGGCGCCCGGTCGAGGGGCGCGATCCGGGGACCAACGACCGCATCCTGCGAGCTTGCCACGTCGCACATCCCAGGCCTATGGCCGCGGTGGCGGTGGCACGCTGGACCCGAGCTCCTCCAGCGCCTGGTCGAACTCCTTCTTCCGCAGCTCTCGGTCTGCCGCGCGCTCCCGATTCTTTTCGATCCTGAGCTTCTTCTGCGGGCGGCTCGTGCGCAGGCGCGCGTCGCTGGCGGCCCTGCAAAATGAGTTGGGACGTGTTCCCTTCCGCGGAGCTCGCCTGCTCCTTGAGGCAGCGGTTCAGCTGGTCGTGAAGCGAGTTGCAGGCCCCTAGATACCGGAAAAACTTGTTCTCTTGCTGGCACTGCTTGAATTCCCGAATAATGTCCACGCTGCAGGGACGTGGTGGCACGCGCGTTGCCAGCGCCAGCGAGGCCACTTCGAGAGGATCCAAACGCAGCATTCGATGCCACGAGCAATGCGGGTGCCGTTCAGCGCGCATTCCACAACCTACCAGTGCGGGTGGCGCTCCTCGTGCAGGGGGGGATGCATGAGTCGAGCAGCAGCCTCTTCCAGCGCCCAGGCCGCCTCCTAAATGACGCCGATTGGTCCCAGCGGAATGGAGCCCCGCCTTTTGCCAGCCAGTCAGGCGTTTCTGTCGACCCATGACGCGCTTGATTGTTGTACTTGCTGGGACGAGAGGCGCGGTCCAGTCCTCGCTGTGTTGTTGCGGAGCACTGAAGGCTGCGTGTGGTGATTGAGACCCACTGCAGCAGGCCCCGGAGTGTTCTGCTTGTTGGAGTGGAGAGGTACGGCAGACGATGACCCCGGGAACGCCACGCGATCGTGCTGTGAACGATCCTGAGGCGTGATTGCGACCGCGATCCTGCCATCGCAGGAGTCGGTGACGATGGCGGAGCTCAGCGTGGCTTTGCTGCCGCGCATGCTCAAGCAGCAGCTCGTGGACGCCTGCACGGAGAGAGGTTTGGATGCATCTGGCAAGAAGGAGGACCTGGTGGCGCGACTGAAGTGAGCGACCTCGCGCTACGCATCGCTGCGCATGCGCGTCAGGAAAAGCGACTTCTGCGTTGACGGCAAGCTTCACGCGCCATCGCAGGGAATATTTGGAAGCGAACGAGGTCGGGGAGGTGGAGGAAGAGCAGGAAGGCGAAGCGGAGGCGGAGGAGGAGGCGGTCGAGGGTGAGGACGCGGAGCTGCCAGCCGAGGCGGGAGAGGGCGCCGAAGCCGCTGAGGCGAACGATGGGGCCGAAGACCCCGCGGAGAATGGAGAGACGGAGGTGAAGATTGCTTACCGAGCGATGTCGAGCGCGCTGGCTCATTCTCGAGAGAGCCTGGGAGTCGCCTCCGTGGGCTCTCTCCGCGGCTTACAGCGCCTGCTCTGGCTCATCCTCGGAGGACTGAACAGTTACTGCCATCGTGGCCCTTATCCCCGTCTGCAGCGCCTGCTCTCGGAGGTGGAGAAAAAGCTCGTCAACCGAGCGAAGCGCTTCAATGTGGAAGCGCCGACGTCCGTGGAAGTCAAGCTGAAGGCGCGGGCGCTGCGTTTCGGCACGTCGTCGCTGGAAGACGTGGCCAAGGAGATGAAGGGCCCCGGCGCGAAGGGCAAGGCGACGGGCGATGTCTCGGAGGAGGAGCTGGCGCGCATCAAAGCACGCGCGGAGAAGTTCGGCAAGACGACGTCCACGGTCCTCGCCAGCGCGGAGAAGCGCAAGCAGCAGGAGGAGCTCGCGGCAGCCATGCAGGACAGGGCGAAGCGGTTCAAGGAGCAGGGCGCGGCGCCCTCGGCGGCGCTGGAGCAGAGGGCCAGGCGTTTCAAGAAGTCGCAGCTCGCGAGCTGAGCGAGGGCACATGCGCATGTTCATATCAGCAAAGAAACTTTTGAAGCACGCACGTGTTAAGGGCACGAGCACGAGTGACGGTGGGTGGGGGGTGCCTAGGAGCGGGCGGCGAGAGTGGCGCGCGCACGGAGCACGGGTCATTGCGGGGTCCGGGGGTCCCGGAGGCCCTGACGAGTTTAGATCATATCTGCGACCAGGAAGAGTTGCAGGATGACGAGGCTTGGCAAAAGGTGATCCTTCCATACAAGCCAGCATTCCGCCTCCCACCTTGCGGCCGAGCTTGGGGGGCTCCACCACGGTGCCGCTGGCGTCGGCGACAATGCGCACCCTAGATGGTCGCAAATCCATGGACAGCGCATCGTCTTTCTGCACAATGTCCACTTGCGCCAGCGGTAGTTGGCTCTGCGCACATCACGGCGGACCCAACGAGCAAGTCATGATCGTATGCGCGAGCACAGCGATGTCCAGTTGCAACTCGAGCGGCTGCACACCTGGACAGCTGCGGCAGCCTGCACGGCAGGCACCCCGACCAGCGCTGGGAAGGACGGTAGCTGCCCGAGTTCCGGCTGGGTCGTCGAAGGCCGCTCGGAAAGCCTCTCAACGGCCCCTGGGGGCAGCTGCTGAGCGGCTGACGGACCGAAGGCTTCGAGAACCTCCGCCGCTGTGTCTGCAGCCAGGCGGAGTCACGATCCTCACCGCTGGCCTGGGGAGGGTCTGCGCGCCCCGGCCGCCTCGCGAGCTCACCAGTCATGTGCCTGTCGATCTGCACTTTAATCCCGCTTGCTGGAGGCGCGCGCTCCCACGCTTGCGGCTCGGCGAGGTCCGAGGAGGCGGCCGCCACGACCGGCACCAGCAGCCAGGCCGCGGCGAGTGCCTGCGCAGAGATTCGGAGCGCTGGTGATATGAACGTGTTTTTTTTCCAACAAATAAATCATTCGCAGCGCGAGAGTCCAAATGAGTCCCTGTCGCGACGCAGCGGATGGGTTTTCCGTTCGAAGAAGGGTGCCGCCGGGCAGCCTAGCGGGACGCTGCCAGCCATCGCAGCGCAGCGGGGCAGGTAGTGAATTGCGAATGACGGCCGTGGTGTCGCCGCTCACCACAGCAGGGCGCCACATGATGGCGAGGAAGGCAGGGAAAACCTGAAGCACTCGTTTGGTTCAAAGGTTACAGAGGGTTCGCGTGCCAAGGTGCGTGGTCTGAACAGAGCAATGAGCCTATGGACATGGCGATGTCCATGGTGCACAGGGAGCACGGGGGTCAGGCATGACCCAGTCTGTCACAATCACTTGATCGCATAGTACTGGCTGGTCGCAGCATCGTAGTAGCAGTTGAGCATGGGATCATAGATCAAATCAACCACGCCCGGGGCACCGGCCGTGGTGTTGTGGAAAATCTGCGCGAAGGGTGCACAGGGGCCGGCGTTGGGTTGACCTGCCCGCCTGACCATGATCAAATGACATCTTGTAGACGCTGTAAGACCCATTTCTCTCACCTGAGGCCCTGTCGCCTCTCCCTCGGAGCCTCTGTGGCGCACAGCGTTGACGCGGCTTGCCGGGACCACTGGGGGCGTGAAGATGCGAGAGCCCAGCATCAGAGACCCAATCTCCTGGTCCCAGTCGGACAGCTGGCCGCGGGAAGGCTCTCCGGAGAGCGCGTAGCCGCTGTTGGCCACCGACTCCCACCGCGCCCACGTCGCTGCAGCACACGGCAGAAAGCGGCCCTTCAGGCGCAACCATCGCTTTGCGGCATCTTCGCAGCCCTGCTTGGGTCATTCGGAGCGCGCCAGCCCGCATGGACGCGACATTGCAGAGTCCGCGATGCAAACACGCGCCTGACGGAGTGCCGCCGTTCCGAGGCTCGGACGCCAGAGACCCCAGGGAGCGCAGGTCCTCGTGGCTGTCTTGGGTGTCAGGCCGGGCAGCAGGGGCCGCGTGGGGCGCGCCGTGGGGATGAAGCTCGGAAGCGGACGGCCCGGGCGGGGCCAGCCGCGAGTGCCGGGGGGGCGTTGAGGAGGACGGGCCCAAGGCGCGAGGCTGCGGATGGTGGGCGGAGAAGGCGAGATGGGCTGCACGTCGTGGGGCTGCACGACCCGCGGATGATGCGGGGAGGTCGCGGGTGCGTCAGCAAACACGCGGCCGAGCATGTGTGAGCCTCACCTGTGTCGATGGCTGTGTGGGGCGGGCCGCCGACTGTCGGGGCGGGGTGGCAGGGGCGGCAGGGACCCCTGGCGACGGGTGCTTGGCCTGTACGAACTGCCGAACGCGCTCGTACGTGTCGTTTCGCCGCACATAGGCAGGAGACGGCTCCGGGCTGGGGCCGCCACGCTGGGGCCCCTGCAGCCCCACACTGTCGCGTCGCTGCGAGTCCTCCGCCCCCCTCGCCGACGCCAGCGGGTCGCCACGCCCGAACCCAGCCGCTCCCGCGCCCGCCCGGGACACCGCAACCCCCGACGCCTCAGCTGCCAGCTGCCGCCCGGAGCCCTCCTCAGACCCGCGCACCATCCACAGGTCGTCGTCGCTGGGGCCGTAGCGCCGCTCCTGCGACGGGTGCCCTTGCGAGGTGCTCGAAACAGCCACGTCGTCGCCGTCTGTGTCGGCCCCTCCCTGGGCCACACGACCCGCCTCTCGCCGCTGCACCACAGGCGCACCCAGGTTGCTCGCCCCGGCCGCCGGGCGCCTCGTCCCCACCGCGTGCCCCGCGTCGTTGTGCCATGCGTCCGACGCACTGCGCCGGCTGGCCCCGTCGCCCCTCGCGCCCTCCTCGCCCCAGGCCACTCCTGACTGTGACGCGTGCACCGAGCCGTGCAGCGATCCGTGCACGGACAGCGAGCCCCGCACCGGGCTCCCGAACACGGCCGGGCCCAGGAGCGCCGCCAGGGGCGGGCGAGGGGCACCCACCCCAGGGCCACCCACCCCCTGCCCCACGACCTCAACGTCCAGGGCCTGCCATGGCCCCGCGTGCGTCGACGCCGTCCCCTCCTCGGAGAATCGCCGAACGCTCACCTCCTCCCGCATCCCCAGAGCGCTCGGGCCCCTCGAGTCGCCCGCGTCAGAAACGGCGCTCCCGACGCCCCCGACGCGCTGCGCCACTCTTCCCATCGGCGTCCCCTGGTCGCCCTCGTCCCGTGCGGCCCCCGCCAAGACCCCGCTCGCCTTCCCCGAACTCCCCCACCTCTCCAGAACCCTCTCCTGCGACTTGCCAGACCCCCACCGGTCCATGCCCCCACGGTCCCCGGCACCCGCCGCATCGACAGGCCCCTTCTCCGCCCTCCCAGCGCCCCCGCTCTGCGGCGCCTCGTGGCGGTGCGGTGTGACCAGCTGCGCGGCCACGGCAGCCGCCACTGACGCTGGGGAAGGGCGCGAGGCCACGGACCGGCCCCTGTTGCTGGCACCGAGGGTAGCCGCGTGCCCACTCCCGGCAGGATGAGCGCCAGAACGCGCCACCGGGGCGGCGCTGGGGCGAGAGGGAGGGGAGGCCGCAAGGTGCAGCTCCGAGGGAGGGCTGCCAAAGGGGCTTGGCGGGCCAGCCGTGCCCTCTGGCCCGGATACAGGGCCCCACGACGCCCCGCCGGCCGGTCCCGAAGGCGCCTGAAAGCTGATGACGCTCTGTCGACCCACGACGGCCAGACCGCCATCTGCTGGTGCGGGGGTCCCGCTCAGGGCGCCTGCTGCCCTCGCCGCCGTCATCGGTATGACCTCGAGGCTCCGGCGGCGGCCGTGTTCCGATGTGTTGATCCGCGACCTGCGTGCGAACGAGTAACGTTAGGTCTCGCCCCCGGGTGCGGTTAGCTTCATATGCTGGCGCACAGCCACTATGCACCAACACAGCCCAAGCCAGTGATGCCAGGGACATCCTCGCTATCAGCGAGGACGATGTCGCCAGCGTGGACTGCGGTGCGCGTGGTCTTTGCCAACCGCACCTGGATGCAGGGCCCTTGCTGGCTGGGGACGCGCCGTAAGACCCCACAATGATGGACGCATGGCCGGACCCGTCGCCTCCCCGGGACGCCTTGCGCGAGTGGCGGCGGCTCCGGGCGTTCGGCGACACAGGCGCCGGCATGCCCTGCACGGCCCACTCGGGGAACCCTGGCCGTGCGCCGCCGTCCCGGTCCTCTGCCCCCTGCACCCTGCCATCCTCGCTTCCAGTCCCGCCCTCCGACTCCGACCTCAGGTCCCGCGCCGCGCCGTCCGCAGTCGGCGCCGCCGCGCGAACGCCGTACCGAGGCGACGCCCCCATAGCCACCCCGGACCGGGCCCCCACGCCCGCCCACGCCGCCGGGCCCACGGGCGACTCCACGCCCACGTTCCCGAGGCCCTGGTACAGCGGCCGCAGCGAGCTCCCCCGCGCGAACCCGTCCCCTTCCTCCTCCACCTCCCGGGGCGTCGCCAGGGATGCGGCGAGCGACGCAACCACGGGGTCCGATGGGCCGCGCCGGTGTGTGGCGACGCGCTGCGGCTGGCCCGCGACGCGGACGCCGAGGTCCACGGAGTCCATCGCGCGCGGGTCCAGCGAAGCGCTGACGTCGACGGGTCCCGCGGGGGCGAGGGCGTGGGCGATGGCGAGGGGTGCCCCGCAGGCCCGGGGATCTGCCGCCACCTCGTAAAGGGGCGCGCCAACCGGATTGTCACCTGCCGCGGTCTGCCGCCGCCGGGGCGCCCGGGACCCCGGCGCATTCGAGAGATCCGCCAGCCCCGTCCCCACCTCCACGCCCGACACGGCGGCCCGCTCGGCCGGCGCGGCGTCCGGCGGGTCCGTCCTCGGCAGCATGGACAGCTTGAAGCTGCCGGCGCGCAGGGGCCGCCGCCGGTCGCCGCCGGGCGCAGCCGCGCCGTCCGCAGGGCGGGGCGGCAGGCCCATCCGGAAGCGCCCCGCGGTCCCAGGGCTGGACCCCAGCAGCTGCGCGCCTCCCCTGTTGCGGCCCTCGCCGACGCCGGCCGCGACGGGCACGAAGGCCATCTCGTCCTGGCTGCTGCTGGCGGAGGCGGAGCGGGAGATGGGGCCGTCGCGGGCCGCCCGCGCGCGACCCGCCTCGCGCCGCAGGCTCAGGGCAGCAGAGCCCGCAAAGCCGGCCGCGGCGTGCGGGCCGCCCAGCGTCGGCGTCGGCGTCTGCGTTCCGGCGGTGCTGGCTGGCGTGACGTGGCCCCCGGTGGAGGGGTCGGACGGGGAGGTGCCCGTGTGCGCGACGGCGGCCGCGGGCGCCCCCGCCGCGTCCTCGCCCGTGTCCCGGATCGCGCGCATGTCCAGCGGGAGGAGCCGGTTGGGCCGGCGCTGGTGCAGCTTAGGTGGCGCTGCGTCCCGGGACCGCCTGAGGGCCTCCAAATGGCCATTGCCATCAATGACCCCGGCCGCACTCGACGCGTCGCGGGGGTACTTGGAGGGAGTGGCGCCCAGGGAGCCGGAGGGGGGCAGAGCCGGCAGATTGCCCTTGCTGAGCATCTGGGTCTGCGGCCAAGACGCGGAGCAGGGCCTCAGGTGTTGCTTCAGGGTGCCGACGGCGCAGAGGCCCGGGTCGGCGAACAAGGCGATACGAATGGAGTGCGGAGTCGAGGATAGGGCGTCAGTAGGTACCTTGGCGGGGCTGTTTTGGTGCAGGACGCCGGGTGAAGAGCTGAGGAGGCCAACGGCAGTGAGCGTGGTGGAGAGGCCGGCCGCGTCGTCGCGCGGCGTGATACTGTCGAAGCCTGGCGGCGGGGGCGGGCCCAGGTCGAGGGGCCCCAGCCCGGCGGGCGCTCCAGCCATCTGCGCGCTGGTGCTGCTGCTGCGGCGGGGCCTCGTCTTGACGGCCGGGGACAGCGCCGCGGGGAAGCGCGATCCGAAGGCGACGACCATGTCCGCGTTGCCCTTGCGCCGCGCCGAGGGCAGAGACGCGAGGGCCGCGTCGTCCGATACCTCGGGGCGAGACCCGGTCTGCCCGGCGCTGCTGCTGTTCCTGCAATCACGCGGCGGGACCGCGGTCGCCGCAAATGCAGCCGTCTGATCCTCCCAGCGGCGCCGGCGGCGGAGCCCTGCTGGGCAGGGCAGGCCTGCGCCGCGCACCTGGCAGGCGGGGATCCGACCTCCATGTCAGCCATGGAGATGATTTGCGTCTGGCAGGAGCACGAGGCCGGGAAGTCGACCGCGGCGGGCACGGGGAGGGTGCCGGGCGCGGATCGCGCGTTGGCGGACGTGTCGAGCGGGGGCGAGCGGAGGGTGAAGACCTTGCGTAGGCGCCCCTGGGCGGAGAGGGTGATAGCGTCGACGGCGCGGAACTCCTCGCGCGGGAAGCACCCCGCCGTGAGGTTGGGCAGGTCGAGACACAGGTTGGCCCAGCAGTCCCGCACGGGCGCGGACAGGGGCAGCTGCGTGTGGAGGCTCGTCCGCGTGACGCGCGTGTAGGAGGTGCTCAGGATGACGCGGCGCTTGCCGCCCCCCCGGTCAGTCAGGTGGATCTCCACGCTGAAGCTGTCGTGCGTGGAGATGAAGACCTGGAGCACGAGGAAGGGCTGCACCAGGCCCACCGACTTGAACTGCGGCCGGGCGGGAGATCCTCGGGTGTGGGGAGCGGCAAGAGCTTGGCATAAGGGCATCGCGACTAGGGACGCACGCGTTCGCCGGCGAACGGGCGCAGGCGAGGGGCAACCGCGCGGACCTTGTCGTTGGGGAGCTGCATCCGGCACGGCTGCGTCCCGACGCCCAAGTCGAACACGTATCCTCGCGTGATCTTGTCATAAATCTTCCGGATGTGCTTGGGGCTGGAGAGCTTCCAGTTGCTCAGCGGGTTGGAGCCCTGGGACGAAACGGGACAGGCATCCTTCACCGTGAGCCGCCCGCTTGCGAGCCGAGCAACGATCCGCCGCGCATGTACATGCCGATGCGGCAAGCGATGTGCGGACCAGGAAGCGCAGAGGAGCTTGGGGTGGGACGGGGAGGCACGCAACGCAACTCCCCACGCCCGCGAGGGCGCCGTGGGCCGGCCCTTCCAGGTCGATGCGCGCGCTCGCCCTCAGTAACGACTTTGCTGATCAAAGCGCGTCCGCTCCAGCCCTGAGGCCCAACTCGGGCGCTTCCATAAAAACACTTCCCCCACCTGGGCCGAGAGGACCTCGAAGAAGGTCCCCTGCTGGTACTCCCGAGCATATAGCGCCATGAGACTCAGAATCCTCTCCCAGGCGCGCGAGAGCGCCGCATCTGTGCCCTCCTCGCGAGGGTGAGGGCTGTCGCCATCGGGAGGACGGCGCAGAAGATCCGCCGCGAGCTTTCCAGGATTTGAGAAGCGTGCTTTGAGCTTGCGCTGCCCTCGTCGTGTGTTACAGATTGTGAAACGAAAACGGTCAGCAGGGTTAGCCCCAAAGTTAGCCCTCCGCAGCCAAACCGGCCCTCTGCCACCCGCCGCCATTCAGTGTTGCTTAAATTGCTCGCGGGTGCGACGCCACGGACCTGTTGCGCCCCAGGCTGCGGAATCGATCCTCCTCTAGCTGCCACGAAGCGTCTGCGTTGGTAGAGGGCGAGGAGCGGGGAGCAGACAGCACCGGATCGCAGTGCGTGCGCAAAAGCGACCTTGGTGTCGTCCTGGGGGGCCTGGCGGCTCGGCTGCGGCACCAAAGCCAGCGCTCATGCCCGGCCGGCTTACGCTGAACAGGGGCAAGCTCTTCCGGAGGCTCGGGGAGGTGATTGGCGCTCAGATAAACCGCGATGTCTGGCTCTGATCATCGTCATGTCTCAAACAGCAATCCCTGGCAGCGGGGGGCTCTTCCTTCGCACTTCCCAGCCGACGGCACCCCTGCTCCGCCTGCAGAATGTCTTCCCGCGTAAGAAGTTCCCCCGCGTGGAGAGGGCGATTACCCGGGGCTTAGTGCGGCAGACGCGGCCGAGGAGCCTCAGCGGCCAGTGGATCAACGAGAAGCTCACGCTGCGGTGAGCTTCTGCTGGACGGCGCCGCAGCCGTGCGTCGCAGAGACTTTCTTGGCAGCGATCCGTGTCCTGCAATCCTACTTTCCACGCTCGTATCTTGCAGGCGGCAGATGTTCGCGTTTTACGGGCAAAAACTGCATGGGTACAGCCACGCGCTGGAGCAGCGCGCCGACGTGGTCCTGATGCGGTCGGGGCTGTCGCCAACCCTCGCGGTGAGTTGCATACGCGACGTTGCCTCTGCGCGTGGCGTAGGCCGATGTTGCCATCCCGCCATCGCTCACGTTGAGGCTTTCTTTCTCGCCTGCAGGCTGCGAGGCAGAGGATCAACCACCGGCACGTGATGCTCAATCAGGAGGCCATTCGCAGCCCGTCTGTTCGGATTGAGCCAGGGGAGGTTCTGTTCGTGGCCCCGATCCTGCGAGAGGAGCGCAGCATGCCCCGCCCGGAGGACGGGGCCGAGCCCGCACCGCTCAGCTCCAAGCTGAGGTGAGCAGACGGGTCCGTTGAGATGCGGTGCAGTCCTCGAGTGCTGGCCCGTTCTGCCTGGGTGCCTGGGGTTGCAGTTGCTTCACTGCCAACGCGCCTTCTGTCCCAACGCAGGTATGCGCAGCTGCTGTGGGCGAGCCTTTGGTCAGAGCAGAGCGCGGCGACGCACTCTCTCCTCCGGAGCCTCTTTCCGTCGCTCCAATTCTCGCCGGGGACCAAGACGCTTCAGGATGAGCTCGACACGGGGGTTGGGGGGGCTGCGTCCATGCTCATCAAGCCCCAGCCGGCACCCAAGGGCCCCAGGATCGTGTTGGATGGCCAGGTGGGCGTTTGCGCGGTCGCTCATGTATGGTCCACTGCCACAGACGCCTCAGCCGAGTGAGACGAGTCCCTGGGGTCCTCGCAGGTCCAGGACCACGTCGACCTGGACGTCGCCTCTTCTGGCGAGCAGCAGCGACAGACGCCGGCGACGGCATTCGGCCGGAGGCTGGAGGCTGAGCTGCAGGGCACGCGGCTGGCACGGCCTGTGTGGGCGGACCCCTCTGTCGGGGCGGCGAGCGGTGTCCCGGAGAGCTCCCAGCCGAGGGAACGGGTCGTGAAGGCGGAGGAGGGCGACGGGGAGACCGCTGCAGAGGCAGGGACACGTGCAGGTGCGGGTGTGGTGGGCCCAAGGCGGAGAAACGCAGCGCAGTGGTACCGGGAGAAGGCGGAGCGGGCACGGGCAGCGAAGATTCGCTTGCACGGCGGGAAGAAGTCATCAGAGTCGCGCGCAAAGGGGGGCGCATTGGGTGGCAGATCAGAGGGTTAGGGGAGACCCCAGCAACTGGCGGGGGGAGCCCTGCCAGGGTTGCTGGCATGTCCACCGTGTCTGGGCTGTGGCCCGTGGGTGCAGATCATATTTGTGCGCAGAGGAGCTGTTTGACGGGGCGAGGTGTTTTTGCATGTGCTGAGTACCCTTGATCGCACCAGTGCCTGTGCGCTGCTCGCTTGTCGATTGCTTGAAGTGCAGTCACATGTAGGGGGTTCCGCAAATGGACACGACATGGCGGGAGGAGCGCCACCCAGGCGCTGAGAGCCACGGGGAGGGAAAACAGGGCCAGGGGAACCCGGCGCTTGCGCAGTGGATGCAGGGGCAGGGAAGCAGCCGAGAGGGCGACGGTGCAGAGAAGGATGACCTGATACCGAACGAGGTATTGGCAAGGGGGAAAAGGCCGGCGTGGTACGACCGCTTGACCCTCTTTCCCGCGGCGCTTGTTTTGCTGACGATGGCGCGCGTGGGGTTCGCGATCTTCAACATCGTCCACGACTGCGACGAGGTGACATTCTCGCAAGCGTATCAAGCCTGTCGGATCCGCATTGGAGCTGCCCAGGACCGAGGTCCCGCCTGCCAGTGCCGCAGGTCTTTAACTACTGGGAGCCGCTGCACTTCCTGGCGCACGGCAGCGGGCAGCAGACATGGGAGTACCATCCGACGTTCGCGCTGAGGTCATGGCTCTACATCCTCCTTCACGTGCCCCTCGCCAAGGCCGTGTCTTCGGCCCTTGGGCGTCCCGCGTCCTTCTGGGCCCTTCGCGCCGGGCTCGGGGTCCTGTCGGCTCTCTCGGAGGCCGTCCTGGTCGCAGCTGTGCGCCACACCATAGGTGAGGGGCTTGACGACCCCAGGGCGTGGCCTTGTCGATTGACGCAGCAACACCCTCACGTGCGCCCACCACAATGGATGGAGCACCCAGGCAACGGCTCCCTGGCACCCGCGCAGGTCTGGATGAGGCTCTCGCCTTCCTCGCTTTCCATCTCCTCGCCGCTGGCCCCGCCCTCGCCTCCGGCGCCTTCCTGCCGAGCACAGCTGCGGGCCCGGCCCTGTGCCTCGCTTCGGCCTTCGTCCTCGTCGGTCTGCCCCACGTGAGCGCGTGTCGTTTCTGCATGTCGGCGCCCTATCCGTTCCTCCACATGTGCACCGCAGATGTCCCCCAACATGTAGCATACCCCAGCCCTTGCCATGACAGCACAGCTACCGAGCTCTGTCCCCCCGCAGCTGGCCATCCTGGCAGGTGCCGTCCTCGTTTGTCTCCTCTGGCCCGTCGCCGCCGTGGCCCTGCTCCCGCTTGCCCTGTTCGTGGCGACACAGGAGCGTCTCGTGCCGTCCCTGCGCACCGCCATTGTGAGCACAGGTGAGGCGCCCAGACCAGCACCGTTGGAACGCACCTGCGCTTTCGCTGAAGCCCCTGCGTTCTATGTGCTGATCTCGGCCACCTCATCCTCGCAGCTTTCCTCCTCACGATGGGCACGGCAGTCGATTCGGTCGTCTACGGCCGCCTCACGTTAGGCCTGTGGAACTTCCTCAAGTACAATGTCGTCCAGGGCAACAGCCACCTTTTCGGAACGGAGCCGTGGCACTTCTACATCTTCAACGGTCAGTAATGCCCGACCTGCTCTGCCGCCAACACGACCGTGCTACTGTGGCCCTGTGCATCTCAAGCAGACCTAGGTCTTGTTGCACACAAAACGCAACAAACTCCCTGAATTCTTCATTCGCAGGTCTGCTCGCCTTCAACGTCGTCTTCGTACTCTTCTTGATTGCCCCCGCCGCCCTCGCGCTCGACTTGTTCCTCCCTCTGAAGCCCGCCAAGCTAGGCACCCAGGCCAAGCCATCTGAGGGAACATTGGGGTCGCTCCTGAGGCTGCGAGTGCTCGCTGCCGTGGTCGCCCCACCGGTGCTCTGGCTCGCCACTCTCAGGCAAGACCCTCGCTTGACTTACCGCTACCACAAGCACCTGGCGACGAGATTGTGACTCATGTAGCATGTGCGTCCTCGCCAGTAGCCCTTGTGCCAGCATGGGCAGGCGTGGGGCGTCTCGCACACCGCGACTGTGACCTCTGCGACTGTGACCTACGTACACCTGCCTGTACCCGCAGTTGCCAGACCCATAAGGAAGACCGATTCGTGTACCCCGTCTACGCACACATCTGTCTCTGCGCTGCGCTGGGCTTCTCGTCCCTCCTGCGCCGCACCCGGACCTGGACGCTGAGGCATGCGCTGGCCCCACGCACTCCCGTCGCCACGATCCGAGCCGTCCGGGCCGCCTTCACGACCGCCGCTGTCGCGACTGCGAGCGTCGCCGCCGCCATCTCGCTCATGAGGTTCGCCGCAGTCACCACGTACTACAGGTGATTAAGGACTGTACTGATAAACCCAGACCTCCCTGCCCCCTGTCTGCGCTCTCACATCGCATCACTGCATCGACGGCCCAAGCTCGTGTGTGCAGGGCCCCTCTGCGGCTCTTCCCGCGCCTGGCCGCTCACCTGTCCGAGCAAGGCATCACAGGCCCCGTGACCGTGTGCATGGGCACGCACTGGCACATGTACCCATCGGCCTTCCACCTCCCGGGGGTGGGCAGCGAGCTTCGATTCCTGGACGAGGGTTTCCGGGGCATCCTGCCAGGCCCCTTCGTGTCCACCTCCACCGGGTGGGAGGGCGTCAACGACCGCAACCAGGCACACCCGGGGCAGTTCGCCGATCGCGACGAGTGCGACTTTGTGGTCGAGGTGAGGTGCCGCGATTGGTGAACATTTTACTAGTGTGATTAAGGCGCTGGTTTGGTGGACAGGGCCGATGCGCGAGCTTAGCTGGGCTGTCGTTCACGGGGCGCCAGAGCACGCGAGCTGTGCCGCCCTCTGGTTGCAGGTGCGCAAGGGCAGCGCTGAGGTTCGATTCGTGGATACTCGTGGCACGGTGGTCGCATCTGAGCCTTTCCTTGACATGGCAGACGCCCGGCGCGCCCCCACGCTTCACCGCGTCCTGCGTCTGCCCTTCATCGACTGGACGACCAAGCTGCCCGTGTCGCAAATGGTCATCGTAGACACCGCCATGGGCACGGACGCGGATGCTGCCATAGAGACTGACGGTGGTGACGCTACGGCATGATATGACGTGTGCTTGCTCGTCTCTGTTCAAAGAACACAAATGGGCCCTGTCACCCTACACGACCCACGCAACATGTCAGACCCTCCCACCGCGCCGCGAGCGCCTCGCGCTGAACCATGTCCCCCAGTCTGTCCGCGACCTGGGGGCAGCAGAAAGAGCTGCCTTCGACGCCCACTGTGCCTGTGGCATGCGTGCGAGCCAGTTCACGTGACCAGACAACCGATCACACCGTCCCACCACCTCTGCCAACCGGCAAGTGCACACCATCTCCGCAATCTCTCAACACTCGGCTCACCAGTGCCGCCAGCCGCGCCGCGTCTGCCGCGTCCCCTACGCACTCGGCGGACTCCCAGTCATCGCAGGCCATAGACGCCCACCGCAGCGCTCTCTGCAGCAGTTCCCGCGCGTCCCCCTCGCTCATGCCCGCCTCAGCGGGGCCAGAGGCACCAGTTTTGAGAGAAGCCCGTCGGGGCATGGATGGCCCCGCCTCCACGCCGTCGCCACGGTCCATGCGGCCGCCACGCGCCGCGGCCAGGGCGCAGCGCGTCGCCGCCGCGCGCAGCTCCGCGGCCAGGACCGCGTCGCCGACGGACAGGGCCACCGGGAGTGCCGAGAGGGCCAGGTCAACCCCGGCGGGCGCAAGAGACACGTCGAATGCCGCCCATGCGTCTGCGAGGACTCCCTTGGCCCGAGCCGCGAGGCGGTCCTGCCCAAAGTCCTCACACACGCTCAGTGCGGCTGCTGCCGTGGCCATGCCGTGCAATGGGTCCCGCGCGCCTCGGACCTGCAGTCATGCCACGATGGGCCCATGAGAGCACGCTCGCACATTGCTACCCTGCCAATCGAGTCCAGGTCATGCTCACGCCTGCGCAAGGTCTTTGTTTCGAGGTGCTCCCCATAATCATCGTCACCTGTACGATGGCTAGGGTCACCAAGGCCTCGAGACCCAACGCCGTGATGCCCAGCCGGACCGCCTTCGCGTAGGCGTCCCGGCACGCCTCTGCGGCCTCCGCGAAGCATTCGCCGGCCATGGACGTGCGTGCCTGGCGGACCAACAGGCTTAGCTGCGCGCACGTCGAAGACCATACCGTCAAAGTGCGCTCCCTCTTGCTGCGGCCGCTGCGTGCCCCGTGCAGTCTCCAACCACCATTCGCATCGCCATGAGCCAAAGCGTGTCGAGGCACATGAATTCTGTTAGTAACATTTCGCACCTCGTATTCCTGCAGGAGTCCCCCGGGGTAAGCCCTCACAACGTCCGCTGCCTCCTCTAACAGCTGCCGAGACTCGCCGACCGCCCCGCGGCGCAGGGCGCGCTCGTGCAGGATCCCCAGACGAGCGAGGGTCAGGTGCGGCAGGGGCTGCGGGTCCACGGCAGCGATGGCGGCCTCCACGCACGCCAGCGCGGCGCCAGGCCCCTCCTCCCGCAGCAGCGCCCAGGCGACAGACGCTGCCCCCTGCGCTTTCGTCTCCGCCGACGCCGTCTGCCAGTCCGTCAGCAGCACGGCCTCGAGGGCAGCCCTGGGCAGGGCCCCCGCACCCTGGGCGGTCGCCACGGTGGCCTCCGTCACCCTCGCCATGCCCCGCGCATCCAGCGCCCGCAGGTGCGCACGCGCCGGGCTCGCCGCGCCCGGATCGGGGCCAGCGTGGAAGACGTCGGAGTGAGCCTGGCCGTAGAGCATCGGCACAGTGGCACCGACAGCGCCCGCACATTTCTGCACAGCAACACAGGGGGCTCCTTGAGGGAGGGCACAGTGGCAACAAATCGAATCGCAAAGTCGGAGGCGGCGTGGAACAGAGGCGCAGCAAATTATTCTGTAACGGGCAACAGGACTCTCCGACCGCAAGGGAGTGGGGCGGCGTCGGCAGTGTTGCATGCGCCCCTCACCCTGGCAATGAGCTGCGTTCGTAGGGTCAGCTGCGTCGCGTGGACCGTGCACTGACTCTTGGCCCACAGCCCGCTGGCCACCATGACCCTGGCGTGCTGCACTGTGGCGTGCGCCTCCAGGTGGGGCATGCAGAGCTCGGCCCCACGGCGCGCGCTCTGTTCCAGCAAACGCGCCGCTGCCTGCGCGCAACGACAGCCTCGATAACTCAGCCATAGACGAAAATGAGAGCCTCTAGAGCGACACGCAGGGCCCGTAACAGACCTGCCGGGGACATGGCAGTCTCGCTTGGCCAGCGCAGCATCCCTCACCTCTGCCGGGCCTCGCGTTTGAGCTTCCGGTTCCCGCGATGCGGCCCCGATCCACGACAGGACCCGCGGCTGCCGAGACGCCAGGGTGCCGAGCAGCAGCAGAGCGTGGGCCAGCGTGAAGTGGTCGGAGCACTGCTGCGCCATACGGAAGCACTCGTGCAGACTCTGAGATGGGAAAAGGAGAGTAGAAGTTAGCGAAATACGCACTTCTGGATCGCCACCCGTTAGACATGCACGAGCGCTATGAGCAAGGAGTCTCGCCTGACACGCCTCCCGGTTGTTGCCCAGGGACGCGTGCATGGTCGCCAGGGCCAGCAGCGCCACCTGCGACCGGCCCTGTCGCGCCGGGGCCTTCCCCACCGCCAACTCGCCCCTCAGGTCAGGCCAGTCCGACCCCGCCCCCGCCCTGTCATAGAACCTGCAAGGGAGGCAGGGGCGGGCAGAACGAACTCATGCAACGGCCATGCATGCGCAACATAGCGGCCATGCATCACGCGACTATCGAGGTCCCACGTCGCACCGGTGGAGGTGGGCTTCGGCAGCCTGAACGTCCCTGGCCTCCAAAGCAAGGGCATACCGCGCCCAGTCCGCCCGGGCGTCCGCCGCCGCCGCCTCCCCGGAGCCCGTTGCCTCGGCCGCCAGAACCGCAAGGGCCCGGTCCATAGCAGCATCGGTGACGTGGCGGCCCCGCTGCCCCAGGCGCGCGTCCTCCGCGCCACGCGCCACGACGGCCGCGAGCTCCCCAGGCGTGCGCACTGCGGGCGCCTCTGCGGCGCTCACGCCCCCCACGGGCGGCTCTCGCGCCGTCGGCGGCTCGAAGATCCCCAGCTTCCCAGGCATCGCCAGCCATGCCTTGGTGGCGTCCAGAAGCTCGCATGCGTCGAGGAAATCCAAGGACTCGAACTGTTAGGGCGCAAGGACAGGGACAGCGTGAGCACAGCGCGCCATCCTGACGCAGCCGCGCCCAACGTGGGTGCATCGCGCAGTGCTGCGCCTGCCATGGCAGGCGGCATCCGCACCTCGATGATCAGGGCGCGCATGACCAGTCCCGCGGCGCTGCTGCGGTCGACGGTGCACAGCGACGGGTCGCGGTCCTCCCCCAGGATGTCGCCCACGTCGAAGAGGCTTGCCTCGGCCGCCTCGTGCAGCTCGTACAGGCCGTTCGGGTTCTCCAGCTGGAGCGGGAGCGTCTCGGTGAGGAACTCCTCCACGGCGTGCATCTCTCGGCGCGAGAGGATGGTGGACAGCTGCTCCAGCACCTCAGCCAGGGTGGGCTCCGCGGAACCCGACGGTGCCAGGCACTGCGGGGGCAGGGCTGGGGGGCAGGGCCTCTGCCAGACGGCGCTCGGTATGTCTCGCACTCGAGAGAGGCGCGCAGAAAGCCGCCCGGCGCTCTCCCACAGCAGGCGCGGCGGTCACCTCCCCGACCAGCCACTGCCCCAGGGCCTGCGCGCCCTCGGGTGTGAGGAGGTCCGAGTCCGCGTCCATGGCCTGCCTCAACAAGGCTAAGACCACGGTATGGTACGGCGTCGTCATCTCTGCGTCTCCTGTGTCCGAACTTTCCACGGCAGCGACCGAGATGCGTCAATCGCAGGCACGGGACGTGGGACGCGCGCTCCGCCAATTGCAGCAGACTCCGATGGTCTGTCACAACCTTCCAGCCTAACGCATCGGCCCCATCTGACCAGGAGCTGGCCTGTGCTTCAGCGCAGGTGGCGCGACGCCTCAGCCGGGCCGACCGAGACGCGATGCCGGGCACAGGCAGGAACCCGCGACTTAAGCAAGAGTAGAAGAGTGTCATTTGCGGCCGGCGCTGCACAACCGGACTGCGGTGCCGATGGCACGAGGGTCGGGCACCCGGGCGGGCTGCCCCCGCCCCGCGCGCCGTATTCTGGAGCCGGCGGCGCGTGCGCTGTACGCTACGGAACCGAATTCGCGCATGAGTACGGTGGGACTGTCCATACGACGCTGCCGCAACGCCCCACCGCTGCCGCGGCTTTAACAACGGCCCGAGGCGCGCGATGGCCAAGATTGGCATGATGGACAACGCCTACTTCGTAGGTGCGTCCGACGATAGATCGCTTGGCGCGGGGCGGGGAGCGCGGGACCCGTCGGGAGGCCGGGCGTCGGGCCCATTGTCACTGGGGAGGGGACGCGCCAGCGCGCCGCGGGAGGGCCCGTGCGGTCCCTGCCGCGTGTCCATGCAGTAGAACGGTATCAAATACATCCTCTCGCAGGCCGGGGGGAGCTGCTGGGCTGGATTAACTCTACGCTGAGCCTCTCCCTGACGAAGATCGAAGACACGGCCTCCGGGGCCGTGGCGTGCCAGCTGATCGACTCGCTGCACCCTGGATGCATCCCCATGGCTAAGGTGAACTTCGCGGCCAAGACAGAGTACGAATTCATCAACAACTACAAGCTTCTGCAACGGGCTTTCGACAAGCTCAAAATCGACAAGGTGGGGGAGCCTTCGGCGCGATCCAGCAGTGTAATTCTGTCGTTTGAGCGCCGTGGCTGCGCCGGAGGCGGCCTACGACCCTCCGCGCCGTCTCCCTGACCGGTCCCATCACGGTGCCCTGGCCCTCCCGCCCGGGGCGTCGCGGCTGCGGCCCACGGGCACGCCCCCCACATGCCTGGCTCGAGGAACCTGCTGGGGGCCGCATTATCCCGGGCGGGGCGCCGACGCCCCGCGAGCACTCGTGCCCGCAGCACATCGAGGTGCAGAAGCTCATCAAGGCCCGCCCGCTCGACAACACCGAGTTCATGCAGTGGTTCAAGGCCTACTTTGAGTCCGTCCGCGGCACCGGCGACGCCGACCCCGAGTACGACCCTGTGGTGCGGCGCTCGGCCAACCCGGTGTCCGCGGCCGCAGTGGACGCCTCCAAGCCCGCGCGCTCCGCCAGCGTCCGGCCCTCCGTCGCTAGGTCCCAGGTGCGTGCATCGCGCGCCTCGGGCTCTGATTTCCGAGACCTGACGGGGCGTCAGGGTCACATCGGCCTCATGTCCGACACAATAGCGGTCCCGCCCACTGCAGTCCGCGAGGCCGCGGACGCTGGCGCCCGGCAACGAGCCGTCCACATCGAACGCGTCGAGCCAGCCGCCGGTGCGGAGGATGCAGTCGGTGGCGATGAGCAAGAAGCAGGACGACGCCCCCGAGTGAGCGCGCCCCCGCTGCTCCACCCAGCGCACCAGCGCACCTGGCCTCCCCAGGGCACGGCTAACTGCCCCTGAGCCTCCGCAACGCAGGTCGTCCCGCGTCGGCGACCTGGAGCGCCAGGTGCAGGAGATGCGCGTGGCGCTGGGGCAGCTGGAGAAGGAGCGGGACTTCTACTTCTCGAAGCTGCGCGACATCGAGATCGTGTGCCAGGCGCTCGAGGGCCGCGGCATCGCGCTCGTCGACTTCGTGGAGCGCATCATGTACGCGACCGAGGAGGCAGAGACGCAGCGGGCCATGGCGGACGCCGAGGCGCACTACGGCGTGTCCACGTCCGCCGAGCCCGCGCCGGAGGGCCAGGCGCCGCGGGCCGAGGAGGAGCGGGGAAATTTTAGCGCGGGGGGCGGCGAGGCCGCGCGGGAGGCCGAAACGGTGCGCGGCATCAGCGCAGGTCCCGGGCGCTGCCGCTGGGATGGTGTGCGCGGCCCGTCTCAGCCCCCCGCTGCGTCCCTGCGCCCGCAGAAGGAGAACTCGGAGCCCCCCGCCCCCCACTTCAAGATCTCTGGGCTGGATCACCTGCGCAACAGCATCGGGTCCCTGGCAGGGTTCAGGTGAGGCCCAGCGCTCGCCCTCTCTGAGCATGGCAGGGCGTCCCGCGCAGTCCACGCTGGCAGCGAGCCAGCGTCTGTCGCTGGTCGCATGGGGGCCTGTTGCCGACCGAGCGTGCCTCACGACAGGTGCGCTTCGCTCGTGCCCCCGCAGCCTCTCGCCGACGGACCATGTCCCCGACTCTCCCCTCGTCAAGGTCCCCTTCGCCAAAACCGAGGCCGCGCAGAGGCAGCCGCTCGCGGATAAGGCGAACTGACGCCGGGGCTGACTCCGCCGACGTGATGTTTTCCCAGCTTGCCCGCTGCAAGGCTCGCCTGTGTACACGCGCGCTTGCCCCGTGAATGAGCTTGCCGCTAGATTGCATTGCTCAAACACACCGGCATCGCAGAATGGGCCCCGCATCTCCCTAGAGGCTTCAAGCTCACGACATGCAATCCTTGACATGTCTGAAGCACTCGGCACAATGCCGGATGGGCAGGCGGGGCCGTGAGCGCGTCTTAAACGTGCTGCGAGCCGGCTCCGACGCGGGCGTGCGAGAGCGCGGCCCGCGAGTTGGTCTCCGCCTTCACGTCAGCGCCCAGAGACCGGGGGGAAGCTGGACGCCGACTGCGCGCCTGGCCGCGTGGACGGGGGGCTACATTTCGATCGCTGGCTGCTTGCTGACGGTCGCGCCACGATTCACTTTCGGTGAGCGGCTGTGCATGTCAAGAGTTCGATCCGCCGGTCGGGCCCCCAGAACGGCCCTACCCCACGAAGTCGACACTTTTTCGTAGACAGAAGCTGTATTTGACCTGTCCGGAGCGTCTGTCGGCTGGATACGCGTCGGTGGCGTTCTCGCAAGTCTGTTCGGAGCGTACTACCTGGGCGCGGCGCACGGAGAGGTCTGTTGAACCACCCAGGGCCCATTGGCATCGCGAAGAGCCCATCCGTCGTGCAGCTGTTAGCCTCCCAACTTCATGCCCTCAGGTGACGGGGTCCGGCCTTCGGTCCATGTACTGGGCGACGGTGTGGGGCCGAGCGTATCTCTCCCTGGCCTTCGTCGCCATCGCATCGTCGGGCGGCATCCCCGGCCCGGTCTGGGGACTGACGGCCCTGGCAGCGCTCAACCTCCTCGGCGCCGCATCTATGGCATTCCAACTCTGGCGCTCGAAATAATTCAAGGGAGCACGGGCTTGATGCATGAGTTAGCAGCACACACAGGGCCATGACGCAGGCGCGATCCAGCTCTACTGCCTCGCCATCGGCACATACAGGCCCCTCAAAAGCCCAACGCAAGACGCGTGCTCAGACGCCCCAGCCTTTCTCATGCCGCGGCGTTGCGGCCACTGCGGCGCGGCGCCGCTGCGCCGACCTCGGCGGGCGCGTCAGCCCCCCGGCTGCGCTTGGTCTGGGAGGGCGAGGGCGAGGCCTCAGCCGCGGCACCCCGCTCACGCTTCTTGCCCGCCGCTGGCGACGCCGCCCCTGCCGCCCCCTTCTCCTGTTGCACTTTCGCCCTCCGCTCGTTCTGCTCGATGCGCCGCAGCGACTTGCGCACCCCGGCCCTCAGGTCCTCCAGCGTCTCGTCGGCGTTGCGCGTCGCCACCTGGTCCCTGAAGAAGGCCTCGACGAACCCCGCCTCGAACGACGGGAACTCCGACGCCAGCTCAGCCACGATGCGGTCCACCTCGGCGCCCTGCAGCCACGGCGCGTGCGTGGGTCCGAAATCAGCGACCGCCGACCCGCAGAGGGCCCCACCGCTACCGGCCCACCGTGCCCAGCGCCTGTCGACAGATGCGCTGCTCGCCTGGGGGTCATCCCGCACCGCCGCCACGCGCGCCGTCTCAGCCTCGGCCGTCGTCTCCGTCCCACGCTCGCTCGAGCCCCCGCGTGCGTCCGGCACCAGCCCTGACGGCCCCGCCGCGGCTGCGTCACCCGCCCCGTCAGCCGCCCCGTCACCGTTGTCGTCGCCCTCGCCGCCCTCCGCCCCCGCCGCGCCCTCAGCCTCAGCCTCCCCCGCGTTGTCGCCCTCTGTGCCCTCCTTGGCCTCCTGCTCCTCCTTCTCAGCCAGCTGCAGACCAGCAAAGGCAAACCATGTGACACGCAGGCGATCTTAAGCATGGTGGTCCAAATCATGGTCAGGCAAGCATGGTCTGAGGGGCCTTGCGTGCATCTGTGCGATTGTCCAAAGAGGCTTGCAAATGGGCGATGCCGAGTCCACGCAGCGGCACAGGAAGAGTGCCGGGGAATGCACGTGCGTAAGTGAGGACATCGCATACCGCATCTCAACCCCTTCTCGCCTTCATGAGCTTCTGGATCGTCTCCTCCATCTGCTTGTTGATCTGCGCCGTCCGGTGCCAGTCCGACAGGTCGGCCTTGCACGAGGGGCAGGGCCGGTGGGCCTTGCGGGCGCGCAGCGACCGGCCCCCAGCCTGCGCCCAAGCGAGAGGCGGGGTCGCGTCAAAGCAGCTGCCAAGCCATCAGAGCGGCACGAGGGGATCACGTGGAACGACCGAGAGCCATGTCAGCACAGCCTGAAATCAGTCGCAAAGCGCACGAGCGAGCCATAGCATGGCGTGGCTCCCAGCGGCGATGCGCACCGGGGCGGCGGCGCTGGAGTTGGCGGTCTGCGCGTCGATCGCCGCGAAGTGGCCATCCAGGCACTGCTTGCAGAAGTTGTGGTCGCACGGGGTGTGGTAGGGCGCCTGCAAGACCTTGCGGCACAGCCCGCACGCAAACTCCCGCTCCAGGCGCCGCTTCTGGGTCATAGGGGCGCGCTTCTGCGGACCGACAGAGGCAAGCGCGGTCGCTGCAGGCTGAGCGCATCTCAGCGACTCCCCCACGCCCCACCTGCCCCCCACCCACCACTAGCTGTCGTAATACAACGACCCCTCACCTTGCCCGTGCCCGTCGGGGGCTTGATCTTGGACGCAGGGGCGGGGCGCAGCCAGCCCCAGCGCCCCTTGTGCTCACTGCTGGTGTCCTCGATCCAGCCCCAGTAGGGCTCCCCCTTGGGCTCGTAGACCTTCCCCTTGAAGACGCTCCTCAACTCCTCCTCCATCGCCTTGTCGATCTGTCACAGATCGATAGCGGAACCAGCGTGAGGCTCGCCTCAGCGACGCGAGCAGAGACGACCGCAGTGCACGGCACACGTAGAGCGGCTCGTGGCGCATGCACAAGGTCGTGAGACGTCCTAGCTAGGCCCAACGTGAGTGCGCACCGCAGCAGCGCCGCATGTGTCGTCGTCATCACTGCTCACCTCCTTCTGCACATCCGCGGGAGGCACGGCCGGGTCTGGGTCCTGGACGCCGTCCCAAACGCCCTGCTCGTTGTCGCAGCGGATGAAGAGGTAGCGGCACACCAGGGGCGGCTTGTCCCCCTCGAACGTCTACGGGCAGCAAGAGCAACGCACAGCATGTCCCGCCCCACGTTGCCGTGCAAATGACAGCAGAGCAGAGGGCACCCTTTATGCCCCGAGCCAGGTCACAGAGCGCATGTGACGCGGCAAACCCCGCGTTCTCCTCACCTTGGCGTTGGTGGGCCGCCTCCAGGCCTTGAAGATGCGGTAGATGCCATCGTACCGGCAGCACAGGGTGTTGACCACCTCCGTCTCCTGCCCCTTCTCGTTCTTCTGCTTGATCTTTTGGGGCAGGGGCGCGAACGCAGAGCGCTTCTCCTTGCAAGACCGCACCACCCTGCAGGCGCCGGCCGACCCAGCATGAGCGCAAGTGCACACATGCCAGCGGGCGCAGTCGCGGCGCGCCGGCGCGTGTGCCGTCACCGGATGGGCAGCCCCTCCTCGCACGACTTCCGCAGGGCCTCGTTGTAGTGCGTGAACTCCTGGTCCTTGCTCTGCACCTTGTTCGTGCGCTTGTTGCCCGACAAGTCGCGCCCGCCCGACCCCGTGTAGAGGAACCAGTAGCCCTGGTCGACGTCGTCCTCGTAGCCGCCCGAAATGACCACGCTCTGCGCGCCCGTGGACGCCTGCCCGGAGATGCCGGCCACGTGCGGGAAGTGCGCCCCCCACTGGCGGCTGCGAGTGCGGCGCGAGAGGGCGCGTCAGCGACGGCCGCGGGGGGCGTTCGACCGGCCCTGCGTCTCGATCCTCTCGGTCCTCACCAGTTGAGGCGGTCGGTGAACTCGCGGCCGTTGTAGCACCCGCCGCTGCCCGTGGGGTCGTGCTCCGCGCCGATGGGCCCGAACCAGTCGTTTGGAACAGACACGAGGATCTTCCCGGACGCCGCGTTCGCCAGACCCGTGCGCTGCGGCAACCGAGAGCAAGTGCCCGGTCGGTGGCTGCCCTCGGCTCAGATGCCAAGCAGGGGGCCATTGGCCCCAGTCGCGCTGTGCGTACCTGCGCGCGCTCCGTGGTGAAGGCGGTCTCGGGCCGGTCGGCGTTCCCGATGCGGACGTAGTTGCGGGACGCTCCTGCCCTGGCCGGCTTGCCCTCCCGGGCCATGCGGATGGCTGAGGGCGAAGGGCGAGGGCGAAGCAGGGGTCAGCCGTTGTCCGTGACAAACATCGAGCGGCAAGCGGCGAGCCATGCGCCCTGCACTCACCCATGACCAGTGCCGTGTTGATGCGCGGGTTGTGCAGCATGCTGTGCGGGAAGGGCTGCCGGCAGGTGGGGCACGACTTGCGGTCGGCCCGGACCCACTTGTTGAAGCACTGCAGCGCGGGGATGATGTCGTCGATTGCAAGCACTATCCGCGCGCTTGCAACGACGCCAGCTGCGCGCTGGGCTCCGCATGAGGTGCAGGAGTTCAAATCGCCTGTCCCTCCCGCACCTTCAGGCAGTAGTTGTGCCCGCAGTCCGCAGAGACGGGCCTCTCGCACAGATGGTGGCAGAAAGGGCACGTGAGCGTCTCGTCAATCTTCGCCTCCTCTTCGCCCGCAGCCTCCTCGTCCTCTGCAGCAGCCGTGGGCCCGCGTAAGAGGGGCGGCGAGCTCCGCGGATAGGCATCCGAAGCATATGTGCGATAAATGACAGCGAGCGATATTTCGGAGGGCTGCAGGACGCCCCCGGGAGCCACGCCGGCACCAAGGGCGCGCGCAGCGTGCTGTTGGCGGGAGCGCAATTCCCGGGGCGCGGCTCACCGTCCGAGCTGACGTCGCCGAGCTTGTCAGCCCAGGTGCCCATCATGAGCGCCTGACGCCTCTTCGCCTTCTCCTCCTCGGTGAGGGTCGGGTCGTTGTTGATGGCTGCGAGGCGGAGGCGAGTGCGGGCCGTCTGCGGGGATCCCCGCCCTCTGCTCGATCCCACCCGATCCTTTATGCATCGTGGTCATCGCTGCGCCCTCGGGAGCGCGCAGAGGGACGCCCAGGCTGCGTGACAGCTAACAACGCGCCCCCGAGGCCGACAGGCCGCACCCCCCACGCACCCATGATCGCCTTCACGTCCACCATGATCGCTGCGCTCCGAAGTTCGCCCCGGCAGGGGCCAACGGCGATGGGACCGGCGCCAGTCGATCGCCAAGCGCAGGCACGCAAACGATAGGAAAGTACTCGACGAGATATCGCACTGGGAACTGCGGCGGTGGCTCCCGCGGCCCCGCGGACGTTGCCCGGCCCTTGAAACGCGTACCTGGCGCCAGTTGTGCCGCACACTCCCAGCATCGCCGATCTACTGATTCGGCGTCTTGTGTGCACTGCCATGATCGTGTGGTGAGCGTTCCGGGACGAGGTCGACCCTAGGATCTTCCGAACCTTCGATAATCCCCTGCCAACCCGATTCCGCGCCCGGTCTCCGCCCGCCGCATGCTCTTCTTGAGCTCATTGACGTGAGGCGACATGACAGGGTGAGGACGTGGTCCGCGGGCCCGATGCTGGCTCAGTCGCAGTGCGCCTCGGCCACTGCGCCTCGATGGAGGGGCCCCGCGACCCTCCTTCCCGGATCCCCGGTGCTGTGCGTGATCTCCATCTCATGAAGATCGGGCAGATAGTGGCCATGCCTTGATCTGGCGGCAAAGGTAGCTCGAGGGACACGCAATGCCCTGGCTCAGAGATTCTTGGCTCCCAGAACCGGCAGGCTGCCCATCGTACGCGCTTAACTATGCCACAATCGATCGTGGCCGTGCGGGCTGGGGACGCGGTCCCGTGGCGCGGCCTTCTGCACCCATGGCCCCACTAGTTCCCTGGACCGTTTCCACCGCAGGGCAGCCACGGCGCCCGGCAACGCGCCGCCCGGCGCGCAGAATCCGGCACCCCCCAAGTGAGTGCCGCGCATCCGGTGTGTTTCGCGCCCCAGCCCGGTCGCGATAGCATCGGGAAATGATGCGTTCTTTGCAATCTCCCCCCGCAGCGCACCCACCGCTCCTGCGGACGCGGCAGCCGCGCAGGGCAACCGTCAGCAGGTGCAAATCGACGCTGCCCGCCTGCAGCAGCTGTGCAAGGACCTGCAGGGCCCCAAGAAGCTCGAGTTCCGTGAAGCCATCGCCGGAGGTGCGATCGCGGCCCGATTTCCGGCCCTTGACAACCTCGCTTCACAAGCGTGACTATGTGCTTGTTTGAGGACCGTTTGCGAACGCCGCCTGGCGGGCAAGCTGCAGCAGATGGTGGGCCCAGCACCCATGCCACCTCGCAGATGAGCGCGTGCGCGTCTTCCGGGGCAAGGACTTCGTCAGGTATTTTGACGAGCATCCGGAGGAGATGACCAAGTGGCAGGAGGTGTTCAAGTTCCCTGCAGGCGCCAAGTTCCCGGAGCCTCCCGCGGCCTTCCTGGTCAACGTGCTGTGCCAGGTCAAGCTGGCCATCAAGTGCGACCGCGCATCCAAGGTGCGCTCGTCGTCGGACTGGCTCTGGCGCAGTGCAGACATACGGTGCCAACCAGCGCGTCTGGGCACTTCCAAGCACCCCGGTCACCTGGCCGCCCTCCGCAGAAGCTGCGAGAGGGCCAGAGCAAGCTCCCCAAGTGGCCCAAGCGCGTCATGGTGCGGCAGTTCGACGCCACCTACGACCCCAACATGTTCTACGCCTGGCAGGTCACCCCCCCAGCCTCCTTCAGCATTTGGTCCATCATCGTACCAGTGGCTGTCATCGGCGCCTGGTGAGCCCTCCGCCGCAGTCGTCGCGGCTCCGTCCACCGCCGGCGACGTCCCGGACCGTTTGTTGGAACCAAACGACAGTGGCCCTTGCATCCACCCACGCACCGCCACCTCGTCCGCTTTCGACACGCAGCCTGTTCCCGCTGTCGCCTGTCTGGGCCAAGAAGTGGCTTCTGTGGATCTGCTACGGTCTCATCGGCCTCATCCTGGGCACCATCGGCATCCGCTTCGTCATCTGGTTCGTCTTCTGGATGCTCATCGGATGGCACGTCTGGCTCCTTCCCAACATCCTCGACGACAGCGCCGTCACGCTGGTGAGATTTCAAAGCTACCGCGCGCCTCAGCTGACGCGCGATGAGCTGCAGCGCCACCCGGCACCCTTACCCCACCCTTACCCACCCCCACGCCGCCCCCGATTGCCACCCTGGCAAGACACCCATGCATCGACCATCCGCCCACCATCCAAACCGCCGCGGTGACACTCCCGTCCGCACCGCGCGTTGCGTGCAGGTGGAGGCGTTCAAGCCCATCTCCATCTCTGAGGAGGGCACGCCCCGGGGCACGCTCCTGGCGCGTGCGGGGGTCGTGGGGTTCGGGGCGGTGCTGGCGGGGTTCGTCAAGGTGTACTCCCTGTGGGCCAAGGGGCGCGTCGTGAACGTGGGGAGCGGCGGCATCGACTCGCTGATCAAGGCCAACACGGCGCGCGCGGCGGGCTTCGGCGGCAACGCAGACATCTCGGGCTACCTGGGTGGTCATGTGGCGGACGTGCGTGCGCCATACAACCCCATGATGGGAGCGACGGGCGGGGTGTTCGGGGGCGGCTCTTCTACGGACTTCAGCGACGCGACGCTCTTCGCGGAGGTCAAGCAGGCGCAGCTGGAGGAGAAGCAGCGGCGGGAGAGGCGGGAGGCGCGGCTGCGGGAGATGGCGGACATGCGCGAGCGGGGGGAGGAGGTCGACGAGGAGGAGCTGAGGCAGGCGAGGGGTGGAGGGGTGGTGTGTGAGTGGGGGTTGAGAGAAGAGGGGTGGAGGGGTGGTGCGTAGAGGGGTGTTGAGGGAGCTGGTGAGAGGGGGTGCGGGGCGACGAGAGAGGGTTTGCTGCGTGTGCCACCCTTTCGTCGTTTCCACCCACTCCCTGCCCGTCACCCGGCACAGCACGATTTGACCTTGACCCTGGTGTTTGCTTGCAGCTGATGGCCGAGGAGCGTGCCGCGATGGAGAAGATCATGGACCTGGACACCATCTTAAAGCTCGTGCAAGACACGGACGGAGCCGGGGCGGGGGCCACAGGCGGCGCTGGGGACACGGGCGCGGGTGGCGATGCGGTGGGCACGGGGGACAAGGCGACGGGCGCGGCGGGTGCAGGTGGCGCGGCTCCTGCTCCGGCCGCACCCAAGGCGACGGGCGGCGTGGGAGCAGGGGCCAGCGGCGGTGTCCAGGCGCCAGGCGGGGGCGCGGCGGATGGTGGCAGTGGCGCGCCCAAGGCTGTGGCCAAGCCTGCAGGGACCGGCACTGACGCTCAGGCAGGGACTGCGGCCAAGGCGGGGACTGCGGGTGCCCCTGTCAGGGACAGCGCGACGGCGACTGGCGGTGCTTCCAAGAGCACTGCTGGTGCTTTTAAGAGCACTGCACGCGAGGGGAGTGCTGCTTCTCCCAATGCAGCTGGGGCGGGGGTGCAGGGTGCGGGGACCAAGGACGCGGCACCAGCGGGCGGTGCTGCGGCTGGCAAGACTGCTGGCACTCCTGCACCCGACGCGAGCAACACGGTTAACAGCGCTGCGGCCGGCACTGGCAGCACTGCGACTAGCGCTGCGCCCAAGGCTGGGAACACCGCCACTGGCGCTGCGCCCAGTGCCGGCAAGGCCTCTGGCGATGCCGCACCTGGCGCTGGCAACACCTCCAGCAGCGGTACTGCCGGCGCTGGCGACGCCGCCACTATTGCGGCGCGCAGTGCTGGCGACGCTGCCACTAGCACTGCAGCGGGCGCGGCGGATGCCCAGGGAGGCCAGGCAAAGCCATCCGAGGGGGCCGGGGCGCAGGCGGGCGCGGCATCCGCATCGGCAGGCCAGGGGAGCTCGACGCAGCCCGCTGCTGAGAAGGGCGGCGTGTCTGCCGCGGCATGAGGGGGAAAGCGTGGAGTTGGCATTGAAAAAGCACCGGGCAGATGCCTTAGCTTTGCTGTACTGCCGGCAGCGTAGTGAGTTCAAGAGCTGGCTTCTGTCGCAAAGAGATGGAATGTGCATGGACGAGCTGCGTGGTTGTAACCCAAAACGTCGCAAGGCGCACAGGGGTGCCGTGGACCGGACCGCGACACATTGGGCCAGTGGGCCGCAACACAGCGGCAGGCACTGTTTAAATGCACGCTCAGCGCACGGTGAGTTCCGCCATGCGCGCGCGCGACTGCTCTAGTTTCTTAAACGGCCACCACAGACGGCCCCGCGCCAGCCAGGTCCTCCCTCCCCATTGCCGCCGCATCCCCGCGACCCCGCCCCCGCCCCCGCCCACGGCCCCGCCCGCGACCACGCCCGCGGCCCTCTCCGTCAACAGGCCCCTGAGCTTGCGATCCCTGCTGCCCCACGTCACGAGAGGCCGGCCGGCCCGCGTACACGCCCTCGTCGCCCGCTTGCCCCTCGCCCTCACGTGTGACCCGGACGTACGCCACGCGCGGACCGCGCTCCCGCGGCTCCTCCCCCGAGCCCACGGCGGCCCCACGGCCCCGCCGGCCCCGACCGCGGCCGTTGGCGGGGTCAAACCCAGCCCCGTGCTCGCCGCCGTTCGCCTCTGTCGCGTGATCCACGCCGCCGTTCGTGTAACGCACAGCCTCGGCCACCATCGCCCCGGGTGCCCGCCCCCGCCCCCGACCCCGCCCACTGCCCCGGCCTCTGCCCCGCATGTCCGGCCCGCCGTCCACGCCGTCAGCATCGACCGCCGCCGCCTCTGCCGACTGCGCCACCGCCACCGCCGCCGCCTCGTCTCGCCCGTAGAAGCCCCGCCCGCGCCCACGCCCCCGCCCTCGCCCACGTCCCCGCCCCCGGCCCCCCAGCGCCTCCCCGGCCCCTTCCGCACCCTGATCGCCGTTCCACTCGCCCTCTGGGTCCGCCCTCGCCACCCTCTGCACCCGCACTTGCGTGTACGCCGGTGGCCCCTGCCCTTCCACTCGCGCGTCATCACCACCCTCGTTCCCAGCGCCCCGGGTCCTGCCGCGGGTCCGGGTCCTGACGGGCCGTCCTTCGCCGTTGTCGTCGTCTGCGCCGCCCTCGGCCCTCCTGCCGCCCCGGCCCCTCCCCGGGCCCCGCCGCTCCCCCGCAATGCGCACCCCCGGCACCACTGTCAAGTCCTCAGGCGATTTCGGAATCGTGGGGATGGTCCGCCCGGCACCCGTGCCCGCCTCTGCCGCATCCGACGGCAACCCCTGCCCTCCCGCCGCGCCAGACGGGGGGCCCTGCGCCCGGGGCTTGCGCCCCCGCCGGTCTTTTCGCTTCTTCGTCGTCTCCCACCCGCCCTGGCCCTCACCCTCTGGGGGCAACGAATGCAGCAGACGCGTCGCACATGCGCGTAGACGACGCACCCTCTCAGGCCACTAGACGTTCTCACAGATACTATCAGTACCTGATATTACTACTATTCCTCAGCATGCACACATCTGTCGCCCTGTTGCCCGCCCTCGGCGCTCACCCGAGTCGGTCAGGATGACCATGCGCTTCGCAAGCATCTCCTGCATCGTCTCGCTCATCCTCACGGCCTCGCCGCCCTCAGCCGTGGGTTTGTGACTGCTGGAAGTCTCCGCGCCAGCGCCCGCCGCTCCTGACCCCGCCGTCGCGTCCTCCTGCAAATGAACGTAGACGCACGCGTCCGATGCAGCGGGTGCACGGTCGCTAACTGATGGGATGGCAGCAAGATAAGATCGCCGCAAGTTTCAAGAAGAGGCACTTGATTTGACGAGACGGCCCGGGACGCACCTTCGCCTGTGCCGCCTCCGCCTGCTGGGCGTGCAATGCCGCTTGCAGGGCGTCGCGCCGGCGCTGGCCGCAGTGCCTGTGGGGGAAGCCGCCCTCGCCCTCCGCAGCTGCGTCCATCGGCTGCCACACAAACACGTCCGGGTTCTTGGGGCCCGCCTTGTCGAGGCACGCGGGGTATTTGGCGTCCAGCTGCGGCACAAAGTCCACCACTGCGGGGAGGGCAAAGAGACCGACATTGTTAGCGGATGGCATGGCCGACGTTACCAGTGACCAAATCAGCGAACGGGAGTCCGACAGGAGCAAGTGCAGTTGGCCCAGACCAACACATGCACATGTGGCCGAGTCAGCGAATGGGAGGAGTTTGACACTAGCAAATAGAGTAAGTCCTAGCTGCACCACTACCACCCACCGGTGACGGTGATGTCGTCCCTCGGGCCCTTGGCCTTCAGCGCTGCTTGCACCAGGCGTGCGGCCGCCTTCTCCGTAGGGACTCCCCGGACGTTGTGCAGGGCGTTCTTGTGAGACACCGCGTCCCAGAGGCCATCCGACGCAATCACCAGCCGCGCTCCGTGGGGGGGCAGGGTCACCTGCGGTGGGCACGGATGGGCAGGGGAGAGTGAGACGAGAGGCGGCCGAGAGGGGTGGGAGAGGCTGCAGCTGGAGCATTGCTCGGGAGTGGCGACTGCTGAGAGGCAAGGCATGTGCGGTAAGAGTAGTGCAGGTTAGGGTAGGCACCGGGACGCCTTGCCTGGCGGACGTCTGGGTGGGCGATGACTGCGTCGCCGGCCTGAGGATCGCCGATGGAGCGGCCGAACATGAGGCCACCCGGCCACACGCGGAGGGGCGCGTCGGGCGCATCCGAGGCGTCGGACCGGCCGATCTGGGACCCCGCTGCCACGCACCGGTCTTGCTCCGCCTGGTTGTCGTCAAGACTGCGAGACAGACGGGCGGCAAGGGAATCGAGCGCACGCAGCAACGTGACACAGCGACGGTGCACAAGAAACCCAGCGTGGGGCACCAGCAGCGGCCAGGACAGCTGCAACGCTGGGCTGTGAGCGCGAGTGCCCCTCACCGGTGCGTAGCTGACACCATCACCACTTGCGCCCCCGTGTCGAGGAATGCGCACGAGTCGCCCACGTTTGCGACGATGAGCTCGAAGCCGCACACGGCCGCCACGGTCGCGGTGCAGCCGGATATCGACTCAGGGGGCTCCTGGGTGGGGCGGGCGATGGTGAGGGTGAGGTGATGGGTGAGGGTGAGGTGAAGGGTGAGGGTGAGGTGAAGGGTGATAGCGTGGGTTCGCCCCACGAGCTCTGCTCCGGAGTGGTGAGCGCGTCGCTGACGTCGCTGGCGTCGCTCGCCAAATGGGTCACCGCCGGCACAAAATAGTCGACACTCGTGTGATTCGCGTCCTCGCCTGTCGCTTGAAGTCGCGGTCGACCTGGTCGAAAGCATCATGCATGGCCAGGGGCAGCTTGGCCATGATGCGGTCCTGCATGCGCATCTCCGCCACGTCGGATTCGGGGACGGCGACAAGGTCGTCGGCCGGCACGTCCTGCAGGCCGACGGGCGGCGCCTGCGAGTCGCCCTGGCCGCTGCAGAGCTTGACCACGTGCCGGCGGATGCACTCGGGCGTGTTTTTGCTGGCGAAGGCCGCGGCCGCCTTGCCCCCGTGCCCATCAAAGACGCCGAAGAGGCTGATGGCGGCCTTGCGCATCCCGAGCGCGATTGAGAAAGGGTGGTGAGTCCCGGCCACATCCTCCCCCGCCGTTACCGACTGCGCGGGCAGGGGACGCGGGGATCGCATCGACCGCGGCAACGGGCTTGCAGCGGGCCCTGCGGCCAGGAAGAGCCCCGAGTGCGCGGCCCCTGGCGTGCCTTGTGCGTAGAGGTCCTTATATGGAAGCCCAGAAGCGGGTGACTCTCCATGATGGTCATCGTGGGCGAACGGCTCCACCTCCAACCTGCACGCGAGGTCCCGCGCAGCGTTGCTATAGATTGTGGGCTCGAAACTGTCGCTGAGGACATGCTTGGCCCGATCCCGAATGCGCGCGCCGCTCACGCCCCACCGCGGCGTCGCGGGTCGGGCAAGCGCGGTGCCTGGCAGGTAACGCAGCCTCCTAGCGATGCATCGCGGCTGGCGATGCGGCCCCCGGCGCGATGGGCCAACGACAGCCGCACAAAGTCCGTTTGTGCGAGGCGGGGGCCTCCGCGCAGGGCAGAGATGGCAGCGGTAGCTCCCGCTGCCCCAGGATCCCACCCTCTGCCTCACCTGATGGCTCGCGGCACTGATGGCGATTTTTTTGATGCGACAAGCGAGACCTCGCGCGATCGGGCCGCACCGCGCTTCTTGCGCGGAGGCGCAAGTGTGTCAGCGACACGCGAGTCCGTCCAGGAATCGAAGGGAGTCGACTGGCAATGCGTGAAATTGCAACTGATGTCGCGCTGAGATCGCTAAGCGCTCGGCACTCTAGCTGGCCCGTCGCTGCACCGCAAGAGCGCTCCGTTTCCGCTCGGTTTCCCCACCCTCTAAGCCCTTGCTGGGGCCAAATGTCTTGCGTTATAGCCAGCTGACGCCGTCGAATCGCCAATGGTGGACTGCGCGACCCAGCGCGACCGCTATCCGGCGGACGCCGAGTCGGCAGCTGCTGAGTCGCGCTCCTGGGCGGTCAAACGAGATCACTGCAATGCTTGGGGCGCCGAGTCGACTCCTCGGCGCCGGGCCGTGAACCACGGCACGCGGTGCTCCTCTGAAGCCCCCTCGCTGAAGCAGGCCGCCATTCGTCGCCGAGGGTCGGTCCCCAGCCTCGTGTCGCTAGGTAAACACGACTCACGGGCGCTGCCTTGCACACGGGCGGACTACAGCGCCGCGGGGCTCCGCCTCAGTGCATGGGACGAGCGGCCCCGGGAGCGTGGCCTCGCGGCCAAGTTGGAAGGCGAGAGCGCTGCGGGCGCGCCATGCGATTAGGATGCGCGCGGCAAGCCACCCATCCCCCAAGGACCGGCTCCAGGCTTCCATCCAACTCCGTACCTGGGTTTCCTCGCAGGGCTGAAGACCTTCCGCATCGTGTGGGACGCGCCCCTTAAGCACTGTTTGTCGCTGGTGGTCGGGGTCCTGTTCGTGGGATGGTCGAGCGAGTATCTTACCCAGCGCACCTGCCGCACAGACCTGGCGCCGCTCGGCCAGGTGAGGCGCGACGGATCTGCGAGCATCCGCGACGGCGTTCTGCCGCGGTGAAAGCATCACACGCACATCTTCACATTTCGCAGGTCTTGGGAGGGTGCTTGGCGTCCAAGTGGTGCTTGGCCGTCTTCACTGCCCTGACGCTCACGTGTGCGGTGGCCTACCTCAACACCCTCATGCAGCCGTTCATGATGACGCATCGTCAGGCTGTCTTCTGGTGAGGCTCGCAGCTGCCCAGAAGCGAGAAGCGTTGCTTGGTGCGAGGCTTGAGAGCCCTGGCAGAGAGCACGACATCACAAGGATTGCGTGACGGGCAATCTGAGCGCCGCGTCCTCTCTTTCCCCGCAGCGTGCTCTTCATCCTGAGCGCTGGTCTGCACCTCGTCTCGGCGCCCGTGTGGATGGCGGCCAAGCAGATGCGGGCCCGTGACGTGGTGTACCTGGGCCAGTCCTACGTCACACACCTGGCGCTCTTCTTCCTCACGCCCGGTATGGCACGGGTGAGAGAGTCGGCGCTTGGAGTGAGGAAAGACTTCTTGTGATGTCCGGGCCGACACGCGTGCGCCACCTGCCCCCCACGCTGGCCCCTTTGCACCGCACCTCCCGCGCCCCAGTGATGCGCGTGTGCTGCCCCGACCGCCAACCCCCGTGTCCTCTCTCCCAGCCAGCCTGGATCGTGGTGCTGACGTTCCTGGCGGTCAGCGTCCTGACGGACACGTCGACAGCGCTCGGGGCGTGGGCGGGAGGCGCATCCATCGCGTCCCTGACAGCGGCCCTGGCCTTCAACGTCGTAAACACCTGGCTCTTGTCTCCCTTCTGGGCCTTCCTCTGGCACCCGCCGAGCTACGACGCCATCGAGGCCCACAGGGTGGCGGCGGCAGAGGTGACCGACGCAAACGCCACGTGGCTCGAGCGCGTCCTCTGGGACTACCACGTCCGACTCTTCGACTTCTTCGTGAACGGGGACCTCGTGAGCGGCACGGCGTTCGCCACGTCATTCGTCGCCTACGCCGTGGGCGCGCTGTGCCTCATCGGCGGGTCGCAGATCGCGCTGGGGCCCCTCACGGTGCTCCTGGGGGGCCTGCTCATGTTCGCCAACGCCCAGCTGTCGTCCTCCATCCGCCTCGCGACGCGGGAGGAGGTCATCGCCGACCTGGTGCCGCGGGAGGTGGCCGATGCACTGATCCAGGACCGACTGGCCCGGCGGATGGCCACGTGGCAGGACGCCGTGCAGCATGGCAACGGCGGGGCGCGCCACGCGACGGGGCCTGCTGTGGCCAGGGCGAGCCCCGCGAACGCCGTGGAGGAGGTGCTGGGCGCCCTGGCGGTGCATGACGACCGCCTCATTTACTTCAAGTGGTACGAGTCCATCAGCGTCGTCTGCGCTGACGTGGCCGGCTTCACGGCCCTGAGCGACTCGTTGGACGCTGGCGAGGTCCTGGGCATGCTGCACACCTTCTTCAGCACCCTGGACCGACTCGTGGCGAGGGAGCGTGCGACGAAGTACGCGACGGTCGGTGACGGGTACATCGTGTGCACCAACATGACGACGCGCGACCCCGCGCACGCCCTCACGGCGCTCAGGATCGCCGTGGGCGTGGCGAGCGCCGCCACGACCGTGCCTGTGCCGCGCTCCAACGGCCGGCACCTGGCCGTGCGCGTGGGCATCCACACGGGCCCCTCGGCCGCGGGCGTCATCGGGCGCATGCGCAACGTGCTCACCCTGCTAGGGAAGACGATGTACCTCGCGGGGCAGATGGAGCAGACCAGTCGCCCAGGCCATGTCCGCATCACGGCACAAACCCTGGCCCTGCTGCCGCCGGAGGTGCAGCGGTGCTTCGCGCGCGAGTCGGTGGTCGTGAAGCGCCGGGACGGGCCCGCGGAAGTCGACTCCTACTTCGCCGACTGCCTCAGGTCCGCCGACCTGCGCCGGCAGCTGGGGTATGAGGAGCACCTGAGTTTGACTTTGAGGGACTAGCCGTGTTGTACTGTGCTTATCGATTGTCCTAGGATGGCCTTGACGGGCGCTTTCCACGGTGACGCAGATGCACTCCTGCACTCCAACGTGCCACGCAGCATGCCACACCATTGACACCAAGAGCTGCCATGATAGCGCCCTGGTGGCAACTACCTGTACGTTTCCACTTTCCATTTCCTACCCGCGTCTTCCCGTTGCGCCCTCCCACGCCCCCTTTCGAGCAAAGCTCCACTCATCTACACTCTCGCAGCCCCCGCGCCCCCGCGCCTCCCGCCTCGCCCTGCTTTTAGAAGCCATCTGTGTGCTGAGCACCACCTGGTATGTCGACAATGTGTTCGACCAGGGCTTGTCTTAGGGGCTTAGATCATTCATAAATCCAAAGCGTCCTTCTGCGTCTGTTTGCTTGGCACTTCTCGCACGCTTCGCTGTAGCCTGGCTTCAAGATAATAAGATCAAGCAAGCCAATGGACATAAGGCGTTAAACAGCGTCTCAAACAAGCGGCCATGCGAGGGGACGTGGGCGTCATGGTCTGTGCTGGTCCAAGCCTGCGCCGTCGTCCCTTCGCTCAGAGCAAAGAGCAACAGCATGGCATCAGCCGCACTTGGGGGCCCTGTCCACGAGCCCCGCTGCGTTCAGCCAAATTCGGACCCTCCCTGGCCGGTAATCCGCCGTCCCGAACGAACCGTACGGCATGACGACGACGTCGAGGTCGGGACGCTCTTCCCGAATCGTCTGCGCCGCAGCGTTTCCGTCCTGCACATGGAATATGCAAGGTTGGTCTCAGGGCCGGCACTGCGCGCATCGAAGGCCGCTTACGAAACGTCTGCACCGCGGAATTTCCGTTTTGCACATGGAATAGGCAACGTAGGTCTCAGGGCCGACTTTGCGCGCATCAAAGCCCGGCAACCATCCCACCCGCATCTTCACCTGACCCACAAGCTCCGGCCAAGAGCACTTGTCCCCGCCCGCTGCCGTGGACGTCCCCAGGACGCTGCCCGAGCTCATGCCTGCGAGTGGAGTTGGGAATCCCTCGTCGCGGGTTTCAATGCGCTGAACGGATACTTCCGACAGCGACATGAGCAATGCGCGGTGGCTCCCGCGAAAACCGCGGAAAGCGGGGCCGGTGAAGCGACGTTTAGGGCTAAGAGTTGGCAGCCCCCGTCCCGCGCTCGTTACCCGCTGCGAGGGCGCTGGCCGCCAGCAGAAGGACAAGTGTCACGCAGAGAATCCAGGCCGGGCGAACGCGCGCCATGGGGGCGGCGAGATGGCAAATCCACTGTTCTTCAATCCAACGCAAGCTCACGCGGGCTTTGAGGCGCGAAACTCTCCCTCAAAGTGTAATAGCGATAAATGCACCCGACTGCATGCCGGGAAGGCGAAATAGGGGCGCTCGAGCCTGACGCAGCTGCCAGCACATCAAAGGAAACCTCGAAACTCGGCATCTACTGCAAACCAGCTACTCCAAACTGCTCAGGGCTCGGAGGCCCGCCTCGGCCATGCGCTCGGCCACGGCCAGCTCCTGCCGCTTCTTCGCGCGCTCAAAGTACACGGCGCAGCTCTCGTTGACGCATGCGATCCCCCAGTCCTCGACGTCCCCGCCGGTGCCCCCGCACTCGACGCAGACGCGGACGCAGCGCTCCAGGTCCTGCTGCAGGCGGAGTGCCCCGGCCACCAGCCCCAGCGAGGAGGCCTGGGTGTCCCGGGCGCAGCGCCGGCACACGGGCTCCGACGCCCGCGTCAGCCGGTCGCACGCCACGCAGTGGCGGGATAAGTAGTACGCGTCGATGGTCCCCTGCTGCACCCACTCCCGGGCCCCTCCGGCCTGCCCCGCGACGCCCGGCCCCGCCCGCTCCTCGGGCACCTGGGGAATGGCCAGGGACGCCGCGGGGCGTTTGTGGGGGAGCATGCGGGCGGGGCGGGGCATGCCCGCGAACCACGCTTGAACGTCGGCGCCGACGAGGGAGAGCACGCGCTCGAGGGCTGGGAGGATCTGCTTGGTGATGTAGTAGAGGGCGTGGAGGCGGAGCTGGCCTCGGGACTCCACGACCGCCTGGGGCGGCACCACCAGGTCCACTGCGGCAGGCGAGTCGCGCAGGGGTTGTCGCGGCCGACACCCGCGCTGCAGCTTGGCAGAGCACGCCCGAGAAATGATAGAGGCCGCCCGCTGCGTGGCTCACCCAGCCTTGCCCCGGGCGCGCCGTACACGACCACGTACGGCACGCGCTCGGCGTACTTGGGCTCCGCGCGGGGGTCCCTGGCCATGCGCTTGGCAGCGACGATGGCGGCCGGGGGCGGGGCGGCGGCCTTGGCGGAGTAGGTTCCCAGCCGGACCTCCTTGGCGAAGACGAAGTCCTGCGATGGCCAGGAGCGGGGCCTGTGAGGAAGCGGCCATGTCTGGCACTGCAGGTCTGCTGTCGATGCGTGAGCGCAACGTGACGGCAAGGGCAAGCCTGGGCAGGGTAGCAAATGGTTTGCTATGATGGAGCCAGGACTGTGGTGCCGACGCAGCAGCCGATGCGGCGCGGCCGCACCTGCAGGTTGACGCGCCCGTGCAGGATGCGCGAGAACTGGCGCGCCAGAAACGCCTTGACCTCGCTGAGGTCTTTGGTGTCGAAGATCAGGCGCAGGCTGCTCTCGAGGATCTTGGCGACGGCGGGGCACGAGTCCCTTCGCACCGTCTCGATGCCCTTGGCGTCGAAGATGGGGCTCGACTGCTTGGGTGACTCGTACGCGTGACCGACATACCGCTTCTTGGTCTGGGGGCGCGAGGGTGCCGCGGGCGCGTGCGACAGGTCCGGGCCCAGCGCCTCGCGCAAACAATCCAGCCCGACACCGGAAACCGCGTCCCTAACGGACCCCGAACGACACAAGGGGACTGAGCCCCACATCAACACATCGACGCAGCACGCGCTTGGACACGCTCGGGTGTCTGACAGCACGACCCAGCACCCTCACAGGTGGTTGCCCAATTACCATCGCCACTTCTAGTTATACCGCACCTGTAGGATGCAGGGGAGGTACACCTTCTCGAACTTGAGCTTGACCGGGGGCGGGCTCATGGCGGTGATGGCGGCCGCGATCTCCTCTCCGATGCGGTGGGCCTCCTCGCGCGAGCGGCCCTCCAGCAGCACGAACATCGAGTCCGTGTCGCCGTACACGACCCTCGCGCGCCAGTCGGGGTGGGCGTTCACCTGTGCGATGGCGGCCTCCAGCGTGGCCCGTCCCGACTGCACGATCGCGTCCGCCAGCTCCGCCATGGGCATGCGGCCGCTGAACCCCGCGGCCGTGTACCCGTAGATGACGTTCGCGATGAGCTTGAGCGAGAACTGCCGGGCGTTGAAGCACCGCTGCAGGATGCGGTCGCGTGGGCCCAGGCCCTTCATCGCGGTCTTCTGCGATGGTAAGTGCGGTGCACGTGGGGAGTGGGGAGTGGTGATCGGCCCCGTTGGCAGCGGGTGCCGCTGTGCCGCTTGGGGACGACTGCTAGGCACGGCCGAGGCGCGAGCGTACAGCACGTTGTCTAGAGCGCGACAGCACGAACGTGCTGCGACGTGCACTCACCACCATGACGCGCGTGTCGAGAATCTCGCTGACGAGTCTGGGCAGGACCCCTTTCCGGACCTCTGGCGGAGCGAAGGCGACGCCGTTGGGGGCCACGATGAGGCGGGAAGGGTCGAGACCTCCGACCAGGGAACCGGCGGGGACTGCGGGTGACGACACGGGGCAATTGCGGATCTCATTGCGGATCTAACAGCACTAGGAACAATGGCAGCACATGATGGGCAGGGGCGCTGCAGTTGTGGACGGCAAGCGCAGCTCTGGTCGTGACGGCAGTGCTTTGGCAAAGAAGCACAGGTGGAAGAGGATCCGCTGCGTGGCGTGACGTGCCCGGTTGCTGAGGCGTCACCTGAGAAGCGAGGCAGGGCCCCGAGCCTCGCTCCGACTTGCAGGGGCTGCTCCTTTGACGCGACCCCCGCCTCGGCTCGGTAGTGCGAGGGGCGGCCGATGCAGGTGGAGAAGCAGAGGTTGTAGGCGATGACCATGGAGGGGTACTGCGAGGAACGGCACGGCAACGGCTGGGGTAGATGACGATGCATGCAGCAAGCGTTTGAAGGTGGCAGGCCAGCAACGGCCGGGACAGGTCGGCAGGGGTAGGGCGTGCCAGTGAGGTCGAGCGGGGCTGTGTTGGCGCAGGTGTCACCCGTGGCGTCAATACTGCATAGTCGATACCGCGTATCGCCTCTCACCAGGGACTGGAAGTCGAGGACGACGACCGGAGACGAGTGCAGGCGCGACTCTGGCTCCATAACCAGCGGCAGGCACTCCATGGCCGGCTGGTTGGCCACTTGCTCGCGAGATGCCGACAGCAGGAGGTAGTTCTGGGTGTGTGCCACTCGCATCAGCATGCTCTCGACGCGATACTGGCTCCCGCGCGTTATGACAGACTCAAAATCGATCCTGGGGGCGAGAGTCGGGGTGAGGGTAAGGGTGAGGGTGAGGGTGAGGGTGAGGGTGAGGGTGAGTGAGTGTGAGTGAGTGTGACGGTCAATAAAGCAGCATCCGGGTGCCTCACTGCCCCACGCGCACAAGCAGCGTCCGTCATCCTCATATGGCCCCGCGCCCCTCACCCAAACGCGCGTGCCATCTCCCCCGTGCGGCCCAGCGTGTCGAGCTTCTCCAGGAGGGCCAGGTCGAGCCGTGCGCGCCTCACAAAGTACTCCACGGTGCGCCACCGGGAGACCGGGTCGAGGAACCAGGCGTGTAGGCGGCGGTGGTCGATGCGAGGGACGCGCATGCGCAGGACGGCAGCCACACAAGACTCGAAGGTGTAGATGGCCAGCTTGACGTCGCCGCTGCGGGGACCGAGGCGATGCGAGGGGCGATGTGAGCATGGGCAGGCACGTGGCATTGCAGCGCCTCAGGTGAGGCTTAGGTCAAGCCATGACCGTGACATGAACCAGGGAAAAGACTTAACACATCAAGCATCGACTCACGTGAGGATGCGCCATAGGTTGAACACCACGCGGCCCGTGAGGTGGATGCCCGCCCCCGCGTACCGGCCGTACTCGTCGTCGCGCTTCTCCAGGTGCCCCGCCCTGCCCTCGGGCGTGCGAGACAGCTCCCTCACCAACGCTGCGAAACGAAAACAACAGATAGCATAGATAGCATAGCGATGAACGCCGCAACGAGCGCGGGGGACAGGGGGAGCACTGGTAACACATCGCGCCACAACAAACGCCACCATGAGCGATGAGTGGGGTCCTCCCAAGCACGAGTCCCTCACCTGTCCCGAGCGTCGCAGCGCGATCAATGAGGTACCCCAGGCTCCCGCCCTGCACCTCGAAGCCGACCACCACGTCCGGGTCGACCTCGCGAACGTGCTCCACCAGCCGGTCCAGCAAAGCACGTTCGTCGAACAGCACCTCGCCCTGCACTCCGGGCCCGCACGCAGCCACGTGCCGCGCCGCCGCTGCCCTCGCGGCGTGCCTCGTCTGGGGGCGGTGCAGTGCGCCGGGTGGCGCGCTCACGTCCCCGCTGCCGCCCACCGCGCAGTCGGCACGGGGCGGCGACCCCGCAACGCCGGCGTCGACGGCCTCAGCTCCGTGGCTCGCATGCGCAGGCGAGGGCGCCCCGTCGCCGCCCCCGCCCGCAGCACCGCTCGGAGCGGCAGCTCCGACAGCGTCGGCGCCCCCGCTGCCGTTGCTTGGGTGAGGGTCGAGGCTGGGGTCGACCATCAGCACGTACGTGAGGTAGGCCTCGTCTTCTGGCTCCTCGCAGTCCTCCATGACGGCCAGGCACACGCACTGCACAGGGTCATACCTGCAGAGAGCCAGATGTGTGGTAGGGGCTTGCTGCACCAGTTGTTGATGTGCAATTTCATGCCAACGAAGCAAGACACAAGTGGTGCGCTTAAAGCAGCCAACACGGCACGATCATCGACGAGCACACCCCATCATCACAGAGATCGTGCTGTGGCCACACGCACCTGGGGTCCGGCAGCAGTGCCCCTCGCGACACGGCGTGCACCTCGACGCTGACGACTGTCAGACCCTGGCCCTTGCCCTGCACGTGCCGCCGGCGGTAGCCCGTCTGACTGGCGGGGTCCCAGTGGGCATACCCGCCCACCACCGGAGAGGGTGGCGACACCCCGCTGACCGTCCGGCGACCCCCGCTGCCCGGAGTCTCCGCCGCGCGCCTCTCCCGCTCCTCCCGCGACGCGCCCGACATCGACAGCCCCGCCGGAGGCCGCACTGGTGACCCAGCAGGCGGCCCCCTGGGCCCAGCGTTAGCGTTCGCGTCCACCGCTGCCTCTGCTGCCCGGACGCCCGGGCCGGTGGGGACCTCCCTGTGAACTTCGCCCGAGTCTGTGGCCCTGGAGCCATCTTTGGAACCCCCTGCGCCCTGCCCCGGAGCCGGGCCCTCAGCAACCCCACCTCTGTGATCTGCGTCAGTGGCCTGTCCCTGACGAGCGCTGTGTTCGCCCACGCCCGGCCCCGTGCTCAAGGCCTGGCCAGACCCCGATGGTCCCGCGCTCTCGTCCCTCGCCGCCCCGCCACCTCCCTGACCTCCCAACGCACCTGCTCCTGCTGGCCTGCACCCCGTGACGACCGCATGCATGAGTCCGCCCTCTGGCACTGGTCCCACCGCACGTGGCCCTTGAACAACCACGCCTTCGTCCGTGATCAACGTGAACGACACGTCCCGCATAGACGGCGGCTGGGGCACGGGGGCAGCAGCGGAGTCGCCGCCCGCGCCACCCCCGGACCCCATCCCCAGCACAGCATCCTCCAACCTCTGCGTATCCGGCACAGCGTCGTCGTCATCCCCGTCACTCCCGTCGGATTCGGCCCCAGGCTCGGCCGCTGAGCTCCCCGCGCCCAGCTTGTGCGACCGTTGTGAGAGCGCCTGGGCAAGCAAGCGAGACACACAGGCTTGCCAGGGAGCATGAGGTAGGAAGCTGGGACTGCGCGGGCACTAGAAAGGCAGCGCAGCGCAACGCCTTCAGCACTTTCTCTCTCACCTGCGACATGCGTAAGCGCTTGCGGGGCCAGTCCGCGCCATATGCCACCCCAGCCGCCCCGCGCCGGGCGAACCCCGCTCCCGTGTCGGGACCGCCCTGCCGCCGCGCGGCCCTCCGCTGCCGCGGCTTCGCGGCCGGGAAGAAGAAATCCACTCGCTCGTCGTACTTTGGTGATGGCGGCCGCTCCAAGTCGATGTCAGGGTCCAAGGCGCTGCCCTCCGCGGCCGCCTCCAGCGACCCCGCCCCGCCCTCCAGGGTGCCGCCCAGGCTCAGCCGCGACGGGCGGTGCGTGTGGGCATGCCGCCTGCGAGACAGGGAAGAGCCAGGCACATTGCATGTCACCCACCCCATCGTCCGAGGTCCTCACGTCCCATCTACGGCGCCCAGTTTATCTCGTGAACGAAATCAGGTGAGCTGAGACCCCCTGAGGCTGTCTTGTGAATCGTCAATTAAAAAGAGCTTAACGAGCCCAGCGCCACTCACCGCCCTCCCTGCGGTGTCTGACTGACGCGTGCCGGAGTGTCCGCCTCCCCGCTCCCGCACCGCCCGGACGCCAAAGCCCCACTCCGGGTCTCAGATGGAGTGCCGAGAAGGGAGCCCCGGCGGGCGGAGTCCTGCGAACCGCTGCCTTGGCCGCCCGTCCCCGGGCCAGGCCGACGCGTGTGTGGTGCCGGTCCCGCCCTTGGCAAGAGCGCCCCTGTGTTGGGGTCCATGGCCCATCCTGCACCTTCCCCAGCCCCCACGCCAATGCTGTCGTCCGCTGGCTCTTCGCCTTCGGCCGCCCACCTCGCCGCCTCCCGGCGCGTCGGGGGCAAAACCGGCCGCGCCAGCACCCGCCACCGGCGCCAGTCCCGGCGAAGGCCCAGCCGGCACCCACGCAGCCACGGGCCGACGCCCTGCAGCCCAGGGTGGTTCTTCGCAGCCCCCGCATCGCTCTCGGCACCCCAGCGCTCCGCCTGCACCGCCGCCCTCAGCTTCGCGAGTGCACCCTGCCAGGGAGGGACGGCGTCAGCATCCCGTGCCGGCGCAAGGTCCTCCCCGTCGCTCCCGGCGCTTTCAGCCGAATCGGCGGACCGACCGATCAACTCCAGCAGCTGCGTCAGGGGCCCCGCGACCCCCGTCTGCCGGGCCGGCATGGCCAGGGGACCTGGCGTGAAGTGCGGCAGGCAGGCGGGGGCGCGGCAGGGCAAGTCGTGCTGCACGCCGGCCAGCACGGGCGGCTTGCGCGGCACGTCGGACGGCAGCGAGTAGAAGGGGCTTAGATAGTCGACGTCAGGCAGACCAAAGTCGCGGAGAGTGCGTGCGACGGCCTTTGGGGGTGGCGGGCGCATGCGAGGCACCCAACGCCGCCAGCGCGACGCATCCTTAGGCCCGCTAATCGACGCAGGCTGGGTTTCCCCGGCTGGCGAGCGTGGGGGCGGACAGGCGGGGGCAGGCGCGACCCTGGTCAGCCTTGCAGACTGTCGGTCACCGTCGTCATCGTCGCCCATCTCGACGTCTCCTGCTTTCTCTGAGCCTCTTTGCGACTCTGGAGACTCGGGGGGAGGCTCGTCAGGTGGCTGCCAGCCGGGTGAGCCATCCGGGGGCGGCGCATCGACAGGTGACCCCTCAGGAGCCAACACACGGGCAGGCGACTTCTCAGATGCGACTGCGTCGAGGCGGCGCTCAAGCTGCAGCCCTGGGGACATGCCCTGGCCAGCGGGGCTCTCCGTGGCAAGAACCGCGGTGCGCGTCCCTCTTGCAATGAGGCGCGGGGTCGACGTCGGCTCTGGGCTCTGCAGTGTGTCTCGGATCGACAGGTCTCCTTCCACCTCCGCGGAGTCGAGCGGCTGTGGGGTGGCACTCGACTCTGACTGGCGTCTCGAGTCAAAGGAAGGCGGCTGGGCGACGCGGGCAGACGATACCACGTCACGCTCCGGTAACCCTACCGAGCCAGGCCCGGCCTTGGGTGCAATGGGTGCCGCAGTGGGGCCCGTGCCTGCTGCACCGGCGCCGGCCCCCGATGCTCCCATCGCCCCTTGGCTGGCATCCATAGTGCCGCCCACGCCACTCTGCCCAGCCTCGCCATCGCTGCGTGCGCCGTCACATGTTGCTCCCTGAGCCGGCGTCCCAGGGCACTCCTGACCTCCCCTCCCGTCCACTGCTGCCGTGGCACCCCCGTCCGCACCGCCCGACCCCAGCGCCCCACGCCCACCCCCGCTCCCCACAGCATCCCCCGCCGGCCTCCGCATGCCAGAGACCCGGGCCTTTCCCGCCTCCCCGCCCTTCCACGTCGCCCACTGGCGCAAGAACTGCCTCTCTTCGCCACCCCACCCCGCCACGCTCACGCTGCCCGCAGGCGCGCTGCTACCCCTGCCCAAGTCCTCACCCGAGCCCCGACTGCCGCTCCCACCCCCGTCAGAGAAACTCGGCTCATTCTCCAAACCCGACTCGTCCTCGGATTCGCTTAAAGGCCCCGCCTCTGCAAAGCCTTCCTCCCTGGGTCCGATCTCACCTCCCTGTCCCACACCATCAGCAACCCGCGACACCCCGCCGTTCCCGCCAGTCTCTGCGATGCCCTGGGCTGCTCCTGACCCGCCGTCAGCCTTCGCCCTTGCACCGCCCCCCGCATCAACGGCAACCACATCGCCACCTGTTCTTTCCTCAGATCCCACGACCGCGGGCCCAGGGATCGCCCCTTGATCGCGCATGGCTCCCGCTGGCTCCTCCGCCTCCCGGCCCGCGACCCCCTGACCGCCCCTGCCAGCCCCGCTGCCCGCGGCCCCCACCGCAGGTCGCGCCGACCTCCCAGCGCCACCCCTGGGGCCCCTGTACCGCCCCACTCCACGTGGCCGCCATGGAATCATGGGCTTCAGTCGGTGCCGCAGAGTCTTGTGGAGCTCCTGCTGCCGCGTTGCCTCGTCCAGCACCGCTTCGCCTGTCCGCGACAGGGGTATCGACGCAAACCGGAGCTCGCGCCGGGGACCCGCGGCCCCAGGCCCGGCTCGGTGCCGCTTCTGAGGACGCTCGGGGCTTCCGGGCGGGGGCCCCTCGGGGCGCGGGGGCGGCGACGGAGCGCGGCCGTCGGACCGTGCCAGAAACGGCGCCAGTAACGGGGGCTTGGGGGTGGCAGTCCACCGGATGGTCCGCACGCCTGCCTCCGCACTCCTCCCGCCGGCAACGGCGCCGGTTGCGGGGGCCTCACTGGCAAGCCCTCCCAATTCGTCTGTCCCCTGGGCACCGTGCGCCGACGGTGGCTGGCCATGAGGCACTCCTGAGCCGCCGGCATGGAGAAGCGAGGTGCCAGCGTCGACCGAACCTGGCGGCGGCGTCTCGGCTGGCCTGCTGCGCTTGCGTAAGGCCATGGCAGCTCTGCGCCCGACGCCGGCTGGGGGGGCAGAGGCGGGCGAGTGGGTGTGAGCTGCGGGCGCGGTGATGGGGCGCCGGGCAGCGACGGGGGACGAGGGCGGGGAGGGCGAGGGCGAAAGGGCCAGGGGCCGAGGTGCCTGGGGCGTGACGAGGGACGGCGACACCGCATGGACTGGCACTGGCGCTGGCGCTGCCTCGGCGCTCGGAGCGAGTGGCAGGGGCAGCACCCCGGTCGACCGAGGCGGGGTGACAGGGCTCCGTGCTCTTGGTGGGCTGATGGCCCTGGGAGGGCTCGGCGAGCGTGCCCTCGTCCGCGTTGCCTCGATCGAAGCACCGCCAATAGTTGCAGGATGGGACGCCGAGTTCTCCCATCGGTTCCAAGCCCATGGGTCCGCCATGTCCCGCGCGGATGGCCGGTCGCCCCTGCGCCCCCGCGCCAGGTGCACCTGCCCTAAGCTGTCACTGACGTGATCGCTGTCGGAGTCGGGAACGCCCGCTGCGTCAGGGTCGCCTGCCCCGCCCCGCAAGCGCTGCGCCGGGCCAGGCTCTGCCCCTGGGGAGCCATCCTGGTCTATCCGGGGCCGCTGGCTGACCGCCCCATCGTCGCAGGGCGACCCCGCTGTAAGTACCAGCGTCGGACCGACACTCGGAGACGCTGAGGGCTCTCGCGACCTCTCGCCCTGCTCCAAACCCACTGCACCTCCCGCTCCCCCCCTGCGGCCGTCCCCGCTACCCTCTATATCCCAAAAGCCCTCGCTGTCGTCACCGTCGCCCCCCTCGCCTCCAAACGCTACCCGTCCCTTGTCACCCGCGCCATCACTCCTCGCTATATCTGCAACCCACTGCTCCTCCCCTCCCTCCCTGCGCCTGTCCTCTGCTTCCTGACCCTCCCCTTGCCTCTGCCCGCTACCATGGCCTTCTTGAAGCAAAGGCTCTCCCGCCAAACCCCACCCACCGGGCTCATGAACCCCCACACCGTCATCCCCTGCGCCCGCACACTCCAGGATCGCCTCCACCTCGCGCTGTGTCTCGAGCTCCCACGTAGCAATGATGGCACGCGCCCTCGCAACGTTGTGTTCGCCGGCCGTCATGCCCCGCGTGCCATCTCCTATCAACCACCCTGGCAGGCCCCGCATCTCAGCGCCTTCCCCAACCAAGGCGCCAGGCCCAGCTTCGACCCGCATTGGCCCAACTCCATGTGCATCCCCACTATGCAACCCGCCACCCCTGACCCCAGCGCCGTGAGCCATGTCAGCGACCGCATCGGCAGCCACGCTGTCGAACTCCAAAGCGACTGCTGGGGCCCACGAGCGCCCCGCCGCCCTCCCCGCCCCTTCATAGCCCGTCCCCGCGGCCCAGGGGGTCTCAGGGACTACTTGGCTGGGGATAGACGCGACTCGGGAACGAGCCTGCGTGTCGATCGCGACCTGCGACGACCGCACCCCGCCCAGGGGCGTCTGAGGAGGCGAGGCGGCGCTGAAGGGGCGCCCGCCCATCTCCACGTCCGCATCGATGGACCCTTGCGTCAGCCAGGGGCGCGTGCCCGCGCTCGGCAGCCCCGCAGCATGCCCTCCGCGCTCCTCAACCAGCCCCGCCCCCGATCGCCCCACGCGCTGCGTGCTGCCCGCCTGGGACGCCATCGCGGGCCCACGCCCGGCCTGGGAGACAGGCGCAGGGGTGGCGGCCACTTCCAACCCCGGGGCGGTCGGCTCGCTCGCCCCGCGCTGGCGAGGGCCGGCTGGGGTCTCGTTGTCTGTGGCGCGCGCCGCCTGACTCAGGGAAGCCAGCGACGCCTCGGCCGCGGATAAGATGGGATCGTCCTGGGCCGGTCAGCGACGTGGGAGGCGTCTCATCGCCTCCTGCTCGGGTCTCAGTCACACCCATCACACCTCTGGGTTCATTGATACCAACAATCGCAACAGGACCCTCACCTGCGTCCCCCCGGCGTCCCTGGCTTCCCGGGCGTGCTCGTCGACAGCACGTTCCTCCGCTTGCTCCCACCACTGCAGCACGTTTGCCAGCTCCTCGTCCGCCGCTGCCGCCTCGGCCGCTGCCGTCAAAGAGCCCTGTGCCGCATAGTGACACGACACCTGTCGCTGACAACCCACCTCGCGCAGTTACAATTGTGAACTAACCAACCCTTCTCACAGGTCACAAGTCGCGTCCATAACTACTCCCTCGCCCCTCCATCACTGCACACCTGGCTGGGAAGGGACGGCTCCGCTGCACCGCGCTCGTCCGCCGGGCTGCCTAACTCCATCTCCACAATTCCTGTCCTGCGCCCCTCTCCCACGTCCTCCACAGCACGCCTTCCAGCGCCGTGCCCCCCGTCTCCCGCCGCCAAGGCCGGGGAGTCCTCAATCGCGCCCGCTCCGTCCCGCAACACACCGCTCAACAGCTGCAGGCTCCCCTGCTCCTCAAGCCTAGCCTCGTTGGCCGCCTGAGTCATGCAGCGCAGGTCATCCCCCGCCCCGTCAACATCCCCAGGTGCAGAGCCCATCGTTGCAAACGCAAACCCACTACCCTCGCCCTCAGCCCCTTCGCCACCCGCCGACCCTGCCTCCGCGCCCCTGCCACCTGCGCCCCCGGCTCCCCCACCACCCCCCGCGCCGCGTTGGGTCCGGCGCCGAGCCGACGGGAGGTCCGCCCCACCTCGGGCCCCGTGCATCTCGCCCCCACGCACCGCATCCTCCGTCCGACCTTCATCAGCCGCACCCGCGCCTTCCGTGAACAAATGGGGGTAGTCGCGGCGGTAGAGGTCATTCAGAGACGCAAAGACGCCCCGGACGGTCTCCTGGTGCGCGCCTAACGGCACAGGTGAGCGCGGAGGGTCGGGTGGCGGGGTTGGGGGCGGGTGGCCCAGCCGTTGGGCCTCTTGCTCCCACATCGGTAAAAGGGACTCGACGAGGCGGTCTGCATCGGAGCACAGCTGGATGTCGGCGCGCACCGTGTCGGCCGCGTTGAGGACGTCGTCTGCTAACGCGTCGCACTCTAGCTCGCACGTGCTCTCTCGGGCAGGGGCGTCGCGGGAGCCCAGCCACTGCCAGGACGACGGCGCGGTGGTCTCCGTCCACGCGGGCGGCGCCTGCGCGGGGCCTGGGGTGGCCCCGTGGGAGGCCCCGCCCTGGGACGCATGGGGCCGCACTGGCAGCGACCCCTGCGTCAGGGCCTGAGTCAGGGCGCCCCCGAGGCCAGTCAGGTGCTGCGAGGGTGGGTGCCGGGAGAGGGGTTGCGATGGTGTTACCTTGGGCCGTCAAGTTCTAATATCGCTCTGGCATATCAGCACTAGCACGGACGCGTCATGCGCGTCGCCTCGCAGCGCAGCGGCGCATGATCCGACGGCGATGTAGGGCGGCACGCGCGGGCGCAGGCGAGCAGACCGGCCCAGACCGGCTCACCTCGTGTCGAGTGGCGAGGGGTGCGGGTGGCAGGGGGTGGCGGAAGAGCACTTTCCCAAGTCTGAGCCAATCCATGCCGTATAGATTCAGGGTGACTTTAAACTGGAGCAAGAATGGAATGTGGGCCTCGTAGGGCTGAAAGCAGCGGCCCAGGACCGCCCCGCCCTGCAGCAGTGAGGCGACCCTGCAGGCGCAAGTTGGACCCAATGTCATCGCATCACATGTCACGTCGCCTGGGCTTCAGCAAAGCAGCCGCACACTACCCACTACCCTTGCTTCGACGCAGCGCATGTGCCGGTTTCCACCCACAAGGGGCCTGCCTTGGGCAGGGTGACATTGGGTCCGCTCCCGCCATCCCTCAGCACGCAACCTCACCTGGACAATAGGCCGGGGTTGAGAAGAGATATCTTGATGAACATGGAATCTTGCTCATGGAATCCGTAAAACTTCCTCGCTCGCACCAGCACCGCATTGAAGACCGACGTCTGGGCAGGGGGTCCCGGCCCCGACTTCCCGCCCTCGGCATCGACGTCGGCGGGGGGCGGTGAGGGCGGCTTGGCTGCGAGGAGGCGGAACAGGAGGTGAGATCGCAGGGGATGGGTGGGGTACTGCAATAAAAGGAATGTGGTGCAGCGTGGGCCGTGTCTCGCCTGGCTGGATGGGTGCGCTCGGGCCACCCCGTCCTCCGCCCCGCGACCCCGCCGCGCCCTCCGGGTTGAACGAACCGACGCCGCGGACGGTCGGCTTGGGAGTCGCCTGCTGCGGCTGGGCGCCATGGCTGCCAGTCGGCGCCAGGATGCGGTTGATGCCAGCGACAAGGGCTTGCAAGAAGCTGGCGGCGCCCTTGGGGTCCCGCGGGAGGTCGGGGTCGTACGGGACGTAGAGGAACGGAAAAACCCGATGGACGTGGACGCAAGCTGCGATGCAGGGGCGTCCGGGCGTCACGTCGCGCGCCACGATGGGTTAGGGCGCAGCCTGGGCAGCTCAACATCCGTGACCAGGCACTTATCGGGGTCAGCGGCGACGCCGTTGGATCAAATAACAATCAATCAACTCGCCTTTTTGCCCCGAAGGCGTGGAACCGAAGATGCGCACCACTGGGACGCGTGGCAGGACGTCCCCCAAGAAGGGCGAGCAGACGAAGTCGACTCCGGGAATTGGCTTCGTCAGCACATAGTCGATGGCGACGATGCGGACGAGAAAGACGTTTGCAGGCTCGGGGGAGCCTCCAGGCCCCGCGGATGGCTCAGGCATCGTCGACCCTTCCGATGCCCTTCCCCAAGCCCTGGGGTTGCGGGTGAGGTGACAACCGGCCGCTTCCCACGTCAGATTTGTAGCAAGGTGCTGTTTGACATACGCGCGCCGAAGCGTCGCCAAGCGGGGCGCCGGGCATGCTCAGCGCGTGCGTCCGTGACTGCCATGGCGTGGCCGCGCATGGGCGCCGATATAAGCGCTTGTCGCTCGCTGCCAGGCCAGAGTCACTCTCGTTCTAGCCCTCGGCGAGGCCGGAGAGGCCCTAGTTGCAAGGAACTTGTCCTGGCGCAGCGTCTGACCTGACGCAGCGACCTATCCGGCTCCTCAAGGCCACCCACGCGCGCATTTGACTCCCCGATCTGCTTTCAATCACATATTATGCCCTTCTGAGGAAGTTCAAGCGTTGCTTTTGCTTTGGCCGAGCACGGGGTCGTGGTACGGGGTCGTCGTGGCACGGGGTCGTCGTGCTAGCGACGCACGCACCACTGCGGCGAAACCCGGCGCGTGCTCGGACTTGGCGGTGCAGAGGAAGCCCAGAAGGTCGGGGAAGGAGCCCCTCGGGCCGCGAGCTCTCTCGGGAGCATGGCGTTCGCGCTGCGGAAGGACACAGCTGGGCCGGCCCCGGTTCAGCACATGCAAATCTTAGACAGGCCGGTTCCAAAGGCGAGTTGGCATCGATACTTCGCGGAGGCGACTGGGAAAGGCTTCAGGCGTGACGTCGGCGCCGCTCCGGCATACGCAGGGGAAGGCGATGGTGAGCCTGAGTGCCGTCGCCTATCTGTTGTCCGAGATCATCTCGTACTGCAAAGAAGGCGTCCAAAGCGCATCAGGTGCGGGAGCTAGCGCTGCATGCCTGCCTGTGCAGCTTGCTCCGACGAGCCCGTCCACTGAGCCCCGGTTCTTTCTCTAACAGAGCTGGAAGACCGTCTCTCTGATATGGGTTACCCCGTCGGAGTGCGTTTGCTCGAGCTGGTGGGGTACAGGTGGGAGATGGGAAGACCAGGAGACGCAGCAGACGCTGAGGCTCCTCACGAGCAACGCATCGCTGCCCCTGCCCTCGCTGCAGAGACCGCAAGAGCAACCGCGAGACGCGAATTTTGGGTATCCTGCAGTTCGTGCACACGCACATCTGGGCCTGCATGTTTGGGCGGCGCGCGGACTCCATTGAGAAGGGCACGGAGGGCGACAACGAGTACATGATCAACGACACAAGCCTGGCGCTCACCAAGGCAAGCAGCGGCGCAAACGCTGGTCCCGGTGTCTTCTCGGCCCGCTTGCATTCCCTCTGGGTCCCATGCGAGACATCTCACATGCACTCTCTCACAGGGACACATGCATTCACGTCCCCTTCGCTCGCAGTACGTCTCAGTGCCCAAGGAAATGGGGAGCTTCACTCCCGCGGCGTTCATGGCGGGAGTGGTGCGGGGCGTGCTCGACGCGGCGGGCTTCCCCGCCACTGTGACGGCACACTTGGGTGAGGGCGGCGCTTAATGGTCTCGTCACCCGACGCCCGTTGGAGTCTCAACCTGCCCGTGCTTTCTACGCCCCGTCTGACCCTGGATCTCCGCTCCTTTGCCATGCGCTGCTCATATGTGAACGCGGGACGTTCTCGTCTCTCTGCGTGGTCGCAGTGCCCGTGGAGGGTCAGCCCAAGCCACGCACGACCATCCTCATCGCGTTTTCCGACGAGGTTCTGCTGCGCGAGCAGAGGCTCTCTGCGGCCTCTTAAATCTCTTCACATTGCCAGCACACACACTACTACCTTTACAATCCAGCTGAGTATCTAAGGAACGCACACATGCCCGTCATGTGCCCATGCACAGGCTACTGAGGCCAACGTCATGCGGCAGGAGTACTGCAGGGTCTACGCTGCGCTACAGGGGAGGCAGGCTAGCTGAAGCTCAACTATCGTGCTTTTTGAAGTCTTGCTGAGCCACCCGCTCGGCCGGCTCACGTGGAAACAAACACTCGTCAGCGACGACAGTCACACGTCGCATGTCAAATGAGACTCTGGGGCCCTTGCGGCTGCGCCGCGTGATGTTTACGCCGAAGAGGACGACACGTACTGCTGGCTGGCTTTGACCAGGTCCGCCTGCGGCCGAGGGCTACGCTCAGTGTCACGCACCTTCCCGAGTCAAGGGCTCCCCAAGACGAGCCATGCGCGCCAGCATCGCCCCTCGCCTCGAGCTGCTGCTTCTTCGCGTCCAGCTGCGTGCTCTGCAGCTGCAGCTGGGCAATCAGCCCCTCCAGCTGCTGGTATTCCGCCTCCAGGCCCAGGATGCCCGTCACGAGCGTCGTGTGCTCCGCTCGCATCACCTCCGCGACCTGCCGCATCTTGTTCAGCCTGCGGCGCAGCCCGCACACCATCTCTGCGTCTCGCCGGAAGCGCCAGGCGCGGACTGGCGAGCCAAGCGGACGAGAGAGCAAGGTCGGGCACCTGGCCTGCATCTGCGCTTGCATCTCCCGCTTCTTGTTCTTGCTCTTGGCCGCGGAAATCCTGTTGGCCAAAATGCGCGCCGCGCGCTTCGGGGAGATGTTGGGGTCGAGCCTGAGGGTATGGGCCAAAGCATAGCGCTTGTGGCGACACCAGACGCAACGACAAGCGAAGGGTCGCCAGTGTCTGGCCCGCTCCGTCTCACCTGGGGTCCGCCGCGACCCTCCTGCCCCCGCGGTTGCGGTTTGCGTCTCGCAGGGACGGGTAGAGGGCTGTGAGGTCCTCCTCGGAGAGTCCCAGGGGCAGGGGCAGCGCGAGGCCTTGCTCAGCGATCGATATCCCCGGCGTGCTGGCCGTGCGCGTGTGGCTGGCCCTCCGCGGTGGCTTGGTCACGGCCGCCGACACCCCGGTGCTGCCCACCCCGCTCGACCTCGACCGTCGGTGCGCGGGCGCCGACAAGCCTGGGGCGATGCCGCCGGGTCCCCCGGAGATCTCGAAAGACGACGCCTGGGAGTTGGGGCGCGGCGAAGCGAGCGAGTTGCCCCGGGACGACGGGAGCGACGCGAGGGGACCGTCGAGGGCGCCGAGGCCCCCCGAGACCGACGACGGGAGCCCGGGGGCGGGAGACGTCGACATGCCGTGCAGGGCACCCGGCGCGGAGCCAGGCGTTCCGGGGAGGTCAATCGAGAGCCTTGAAGGGAACAGCCGGGCGATGCCAGCCGCCGAGGCTGACAGGGAGGGGAGAAGGTTGGGCCACCCAGCGGGGACGGCGGAAGCGTCCCCGGGCAGTGGTGCGAAGTTTACGGCCGGGTGCGAGGGAGCCGGGTGCCCAGAACTTGACGTGGGTATGGGCACCGGCACGGGGTTGCTCTCGCAGCTCTCCCTGCGGGGGAGGGCGCGGGGCCGGGCGCGGGTGAGGTGCTGGCACGTGACTGGGCGCGACCGGGATGGCGGCCATGGTGACGGCACTCGCCTGCGGTGGGGCCCCGGGGGCGCAGCTTCTTGGGGAAACTCCCGGCGCTCGATGCCCGGCCACGTTGCCATCGCCAGGCCCAAGTCGCCTGGGTTTCCTGAGAGGAGGAAGAAAAGTACGCGTCGCCACATGTGGGCGACATTGTCCGGGGGGAGCGCGGTGCGGCGAGTGCGGCGCGGCACTCATGCATCCACCTGCAAAGTTGTAGCTGTCGCCCAGGCTCAGCAGATCCTGCATGGTTTGGCTGTCCAAAGCGTCCAGCCCTTCAAAAATGCCGCCCGGACCCAGTCTGCGTCGCGAGAAGATTGAGAAAATGCGGGCCGGGGAGCCCCGCGGCCGGCGGGAGGCCCCGCGGCCGGCAGGGAGCTCGTCTTGTGGGACTCACCCTGCCGGGTCGATCGACGCGGGGTCCTGCCGCGACGCCGGGTCCGCATCGTCTTCCTGACCAGCGTTATGTCGTCTGGAGTTGTTCAGCTGCAGTTGGAGAGGGGCGCCAGCCTCTGGCTTTGGCCAAGAAGCAGCGCGAGCCTCCCCCGCCTCGGCCAGCAAACAGACAGCCGAGGCCGCGTCTCACGGAAGGGATGAAGGAGGTTGGCAGCATGTCAAAGTTGGCCTCTCCTTCCTCCTTTGCCTCCGTAGTAGGCCAGGCGTTCACCGTGGGCAGGCCGGCGCGCAGCGCTGCCACGAGGCCCGGGAACCCGGGCGATTCCGGCGCGCCCTGCGATGGGCGCTCGTCGCGATGGGTCGCCGGGGCATACGCATTGAGGAAGAGTGTCGTTTATTGTCAAACATCGGGGTGTTGGGCTGCGGCCTGCCCTAGCCAAGCGCGAGCCCCCCGGCGCGGCAAGGCACCCCGTTCGGCTTATCGCGCGGGTCAAAGGGCTTCGTTTCTCCCATACGCCTCCCATTCGCGTCTATCCACACATTCACACCCCTCTCACCTCCATCGTCTGCGCGACGGCGGCTCAGAACGTGTTCGCATGCACGAAGGACCCCGTGTTGGGGGACTGGTTACCCTTTCGACGAGATGGAGAGCGAAGCGGAGATGCGATATTCGTTGCTCTGTCTGCTTCCGATGGCAGGGTGCAGGCGCTGTTAACGGGCGGGGTCAAGGCGCGCGGTTGCCAGACTTGCCTGCCGGGATCCCGCTTTCCGCCATCCGCGCCCACACCGATTCGGAGACACGCAAAAGTGCACATCCGAACACGTCCCGGCCGGCCTTTCGGGATCCCGGGGTCGGAAACGGTCGTGAGGGTCGTAGACCGACCGCCCGCGCCCCGCTGGGTCCACTGTCGCCGTTCGTGCTGCTATCGTAGTCAGCGTCGCGACCTGGAAGCTCGGTTGGCAGCGCTGCCAGGCGACCGGACGTGTTGATAGGACCATGGGGGTTCCAAGCGCCCATGAGCGCGTGAAATTTTCAGAGGTGGTGGAGGAGCACGAGACGCCGACGTCTGAGGTCGGCAGCCCCACGGAGTCGGCGGCGGAGGGCCCAACTCCTGAGCAGCCTGCGCGGAGGAGGCTGATCCCCGAAGCCGCGGTGCGTGAACGCGAAAGCAACGCCGCTCGACTTTTTCGGGATTGAGATCTTGCCGCACGCGTGGCCTCCCGGGCCGCCTGCTTCCCGTCTGCGCGACGCGACGCTGACGAGTGTCCCATGCTGGGCCGCCACCCCCGCCCGGCCCCTGAACGCGGTCTCGGGCCTGGGAGAAGCTAGTCGGGGGACGGCGGAGGCTTATAAACCCGAGGTCCATTCGTTTCTCCCACGACCCGAGGTTCCTGCCCCTGCAGGGTGCGCCGCGCATGACGGCCGACACGGACAGCGAAAGCGAATCCAGTTCCGTCTCTGAAGAGGCAAGCTGCCTTGCGCTCCTCGCTTTGGCAACCAAAAGTGCGACTGGCGCGTCGCAACGGCAATGGTCGCCCCGTGCAGGACGGGCCCGGCACCCGAACGCTGCGACACCTGTGCCTCCGAACCCCCCCGCAGCCGGAGGGGCCCCTGGGACCCGAGGACCTGTTCAAGGGTTCCTTCAGTTCGTTAGTTGACTCCATTGAAGTAAGGTGAGGCATTTCGAGCGGATCGCGGTCGGGCTTCGGGGCGAAGTTGGCGCGCCTTCCCCATCGCCATGCGGCAGCTTTACTGGACGCTCCCGCGCCCCTCTCCGCAGCGCAAGGAGGCTGAAAAAGCTCGCGAAGCAAAATTTGCTGTCGCGAGAGCCCCAGTTCGGGCCTCGTGCGACGGCAGCCCTACGGAACGAGAACCGCTCTCGCTTCGCGCCGAGGCGAGTGGTGCACCGCTACGCCCGCGTGCTGCCGCTGCCGCACCGCTGGAATGACATCTTACGGCGACAGGGTCCCCGCGCCGCAGGGTCGAGGAGGAGGTGAACAGCCCTGCGCCTGCTCCGGCTGGGGACGAGGAGCGGCGCGTGGGAGGGCCCAAGGAGCCCTTGCACCGCGAGGGGTCGCGCGGGGTCAAGCGCAACTTGGACGTGTATGTGAATAAGGCCGGGGCTGAGCTCCGGCAGGCAGCGGGGGGGTCGTCCCGTGGTGGGAAGGCATGAGGGTTGCGTGAATGTGAAATGGGCGAGTCGCGACCTGTCCGAGCAATGGCGGGCCTATGTGCTGCACCTCTCGCCGTCACTAGCTAGGCGCTTCTATGTATGCACGATAAGATGGCGATCCTAGGGCCCGCGTGGGCTCTGCGCCTTGCACCCCGCTCCACACAACATGTGATGCTCTTTTCAACTTGCAAGGGTCACAAGCGTCCCTGCCCCAGGTACCCAGACCTGTGGTAGAAGCGGTCTCGCTGCCCGCTGCCTAGCGCCGGGCCCGAGACGTGCAAGGCAACGGACTGGGGCGTGTACTTGGGGCCCGGCCCTGTGAGCCCGTAGAGCTCGGTCCGCGCGTGCTCCTCCGTCTTGTATGCGGTCGCGGACAGGTTCTCGTATGGCTTCTCCCGCTGCTGCCCCCTGGGGAACGTCAGCGACAACCCCGCACCCACTCCACGGTTCCCGAACCGGTCCCGGACTGACTCCATGAACCGCGACGACGTGGACGCCGCAATGCGCCGCACCTGCGGTGTGGCGGGGGGTCGCTGTCATTGACAAACCGCGGTTGCCTCGAGGTCTCTCGAGACCCTCACAAAGGAGCAACTACTGCCTGGAGGCAGGGCTGTCACGACGGCAGGCCGCTCACCGTGGAGTCGAACTGCGTGGTGCCCTTCGGACGCATCGTGTAGCTCAGCGTCGTGGATTTGGCGTCCCTCGGCGCCTGCTGCACGCCGTAGCGCCCCGGGCCCGGAGAGTCAATCGCAAGCCGCTCCCTTTCGTGCCCCCTGGACACGTACACCGGGTGCGGGCCCAGCGCGTCGCGGGGGTGGTGCCTCTGCGTGTGATGCGCGGGCAGCTCACATCGACCCCCAGCCCTGGCAGCGTGGCCAGCGCGGCCAGCGGATGGGAAGCCAACTCACCGGTGCGAGCGAATGCTTGGGCCCGGAGATGAGGAGGGCGCCCGTGCGATTCAAGGCCTGGTCGTACTTGCCCGGCCCCGGGTTGTAATGGGGCATGTTGTGCTGCATGTCGGCATGGAAGTCGTACCGTGCGCCTTTGCCGCTCCGGCCAAACGACACTGCGGTCAGGGCACACCAGGCCACGTCAGGCACCGTCCTTCGCCCTCTGCCGACAGAGTCGCGTGCCGCGGCGCGCTTCAACTCACGGAGCGGCTCGCGTCGGTGCTTCGCCAGGGGGTCCACCGAGGCACGCTGGTAGACGGGCCCGGGGGAGTGGCACCGCTCGTGGAGGACCTTGTCGAGGATGCGCCCGGAACGCTCGAAGCTGTAGCTGGCAGACAGGAAGGTCCCCCGGCGCCCCCGGCCCTGGAGCTCGTAGGCCCCGGGTCCGGGGGACACGAGCGGGCCCAGGCTCCGGGGCGCGAGCTTGGCGAGCTTGCCCTCGGCGACCCGCTCCTCCAAAGGTCGGCCCAGCGACCGCATGAGGCCCAGCGCGGCCATGCGCCGCACCGACGGGTCCTGCATCAGGCGCCGGTACGTCTGTGTGATGTTCTCCGCGGACCCCTGGAACGAACTCGCGTGGGAGTCGGCGCGCGACGCGATGCCAATGCTGGCGTCCATCGTGAGCTCCGGGCCGTCGAGCTCCCGCTCCTCGGGCACGCCCTCAGCCCCCCATGCACCCGCCGCTCCCTCGTCCTCTTCCCGCCCCTCCTCCCCGTCCTCCGCCTCCTCCATCAGTGGCTCCTGCGTGCCACGCGGCGTTAGGAGGCAACCTCATGCCTTCAAGCACAGAGAGCAAAGGGGCGCAGACACCGCCAGGTCTCCGCGGCCGTCACCTCATCGATCAGGTGCGTGAGCGAGTGCTCCTCGATCTGGGCCATGCGCAGTACCGGATCCTGGGCGCCACGCGCGGGCTTGTAGCCCATGACCTTGACGCTCGACCCTCTCACGAGCCCCGGGTGGGCGCCCACCATGGGCTTGGCCGCCGGGCCCTGCCGCTCCCTCTGCCCCTCCGGGATCGTGCCCAGGTGGTGGTCGGACACCGTCGGGACCGGAGGCGAGCTGGCCTGGAGCTCCGCATCCATCCGCGCCTTCTCCGACAACGTCATCTGCCGAATGCTCGACCCCGCCACGATGCCCGGGTGCGTGCCGGGCACCACGGGAGGGCGCGCGGGAGCTCTCCGCCGGCGCCTCGGGGCGGGGATCGCAGGCATCGCGCCCACAGCATCGTCACCCTCCTCTGCCTCCTCCGCCCCTCCCGCGTCCTCGTGGTCCCTCCCCTCTATCGCCTCCTCCACCTCCTGTGCCTCGTCGTGGCCCGCGACTCCCGTCACGAGGCCGCTGCGGGGCCGCGACGGAGGCGGCGTCGGCAGAATCTCCGCGGAACTCTCCGCATGGACCCCCACCTCCTGCCGAGGGGTCGATGCGTGGGCCGGGGCCGAGGCCGGGGCTGGGCGATGACTCGGGGGCCGGCTCGCGCCGGCGGACAGCTGCGGGGGCGGAAAGTTTCCGCGTCAGCCGGGGTGCCGCGACAGGAGCACGGCGCGACGAAGGCCAGCGCATCTCGTTTGGCGTCACCTCGTTCAGGAGCTGGTCCAGCACGGTCATCGCCGCTTCGGTGCCTTCGGTGCTCACGGCAGACGTGCCCCGCATCTCCCGGCTGATGTCGTCGACAAGAGCGTCCGCGACCTGGTTGGCAGCGACCGACTCCTCGCCATGACTTGCTGCGGACCGCGAGCGCACCTCGCGGCCCGATGCGGCCTTCCTGTTGCCTGCGAAGGTTCTTTGTGAGGTCGATCGTCTCCTGCGAGCAAAGGGATGCGGTGAAGAGACTGGGCGGGGCTCCCGACGGACCCACAGCCCAGCCCAGCAGGACGCGCGGTGTGAGCAAAAGACACGTTGTGGGACCCGTCGGACCGCATGCTCCGCATGCTCTAGAATCAAGAGTCTACCGACGTGTTGGGTGCAGTCTCAGCTGAGCATCGGGCGCGGGCGCGGGCACGGCATGCCGTCGCATGCGGGCGGCACCTGTCGCCAGCGAACGCTCCCGCCGTGGAAGCAGCAGGCCCCTCCGACGACACGTCCGAATGCAATGCCATGGTCTCCTTGATCTCTTCGAGCTTGACTTGCAGGCTCTTGTGCTCCGAGCTCACGCGCTCCATGTGCGCCTCTGCAGCGCCGAGCCGCGCGGTCACGCCGCCCGGAGCCTCGCTATCCACGCTCGCCATGTTCCTCAGTTCACTGCGCCGGCCATAGGCGGCCGCGCACGCGCAGGCAGCGTGCCTCTGGTGAAAATCCAGGCCTCGCCCAACAGGGCCTGTTGCAGCTGCGTGACAGCTCCCCCGAGCGGCCTGTCGAGGACATCAGTCCGTCGGACTCCGCGAGTCGTCAGTTTTCACCCCACGGGCGTCCAGCCGCAGCCAGAAACACAGGCAGCGGCGTCGGGGAAACACCAACGCCACTCCCCCTTTACAAGAGCTACACGGAGGGCACGCGGTGGCCATTCGCACCTAAATTCGGGCAAGGCGCCCCTCACACGCGGGCCCCAGGCCCGCACCCGGGACGCGGCCCTCCCCCAACCAGCGCAGGTCCTTCACATGGTGAGCTCCATGATGGCGGACACCAGGTCCCCATCCGTTTTTCTGAGCGCCCGCACCGCCTTGGCCCGCGACACCCCCGCCTGCGAAATGATCAAGTCGACGTCCTTGGGGTCCAGCCCCGTCTCGTCGACCTGCTCGTCGTCCTCCGCCTCCTCCGCCGTCCCCGAAGCCTCGGCCTTGGACTCCGTCGCAGCCTGAGCCTGGGCCTGCGGGGAGGCGCGCTGAGACGAGTTCCGGCTCAGCCGATGGCTCCAACGCTCCCGGGCCATCGCCGCGCCCGCAGCAGGGGCCCACAGCGGACCCCCAGCGGGCGAGGGCAGCACGTAGCAGCTCCTGTGACGCTTGCCGCCACGTCCGGCACCCCGCCCCTCCCTGGCGGCCATGCACGCCGCCCCACCTTGGCCATTTGCAGAGCCGCCTCCTTCTGCATCATGGCCTGCATGTCCTCAATCTTGGCCTCCCCGAAAATGACGTACGTGTCCGCCGCCGGGCTCTTGAACACGTCCGGCGTGGCGATCGTGAACACGGTGTTCTTGTTCTTGCGAATCGTCACCCGGTCCACCCCCGGGACCGCCTGCGGGCGGCGCGGGATCCGCCGGTGAAAACCCGACCCGGCACCGAAACGTCACCGGCCCCGGACCCCCACCCCCGGCCCGCACGCGCCTTCATCCCCAGCTTGAGCATGGCCTTGCGGGCCTTCTTCTCCGCACGCCCCAGCTTGCCCCGCCCCGGCACGGTCTCGTCCTCCGACTCGCTGTCGGAGTCGGAGGCGGCCTCCTCCGCCACCTGCGAAGGACCGGCGGGGTGGATGTCCTGAGGTGGCCTCCGCGGGGCTCGCGAGTGCGCCGCTGGTGCTGGAAATCCCCGAGCCAGGTGGATCCCAGGGAAAGGTGGAGGTGAAAGAGACGCCAGCAGACAGACGCAGGCGGGTGGGGAGCGCGCAGCACGGCGCCAGGGCGATGGAACCCGGCACGCTGGGCGTTGCTCGGGCAGCCTACGAAGGACGGGGCCGGCAAGGGGCCCAGCAGCCACCCAGCGCGTCGAGCTGAGCAAGACCCATCGCGTCTGCGCATGCTGGGCCCGCGACGGCGCGAGGAGGCCGCTGGAAGGTGTTGCGGCGGGCCCAGTCCCCCCCGTGGCCAAACAGCGGCCGAATACCCCAGCCAAGGCGGCTGAAGCGCTGCAATATTTCCAACACGCCCCATCTACCAGATCGCTCGGGATCCGGGTGCGCCAGGAGGCAGAGCGGGGCACCCGGCCCCTTTCCGGGCGCCAGCGCGCCGTCTGCTGGGAGAGCAGCCATCCCACGCCGCCAGGGATGGCGAAAAGGGAGGACGCGATCAGTGAAAGTCCCGACAGACGGCTCCCGCGGCCCGAAACACACCTTCGCGGCCTCCTCCTTCGTCATGCTCGCTCGACACCCCCCCGGCCTCAAGAACGAGAATCGAAAGGGCAGCGGGGGGGTGCGGGGCGGGCGGGTGAGGGATCGCGCACAACAGCGGGTTCTGGCAGCGGATGCCAGAAACTTCCGGCTGCGCGCGCGGAGGAGGGTTGGCGAGCCGCGAGATCGGCCGCATTCGGTAGCGTCTGTGGCCTGGATTTCGCACCTGGAGCGTCCGTAGGACCAGCCGCCCGACACTCTTGGATCGCGGACCTTCCTTGCCTGTGAGGATCGCGTCTCGCCAGTCAGCGTCTGTGCATAGGTCTACCTGAGGGAGGGGGACGCGACGGGCCCGCTGGGAGGGGGCGGGTGGGCTGAAGGGGGAGCTGGGCGTGGGGCAGGCTCGAGCCTGATGGTGGCCACGCCACGGCCATGGGGAAGCGCGACCACCCGGGCGAGTCTCGCCCGTCGAGCTCAGGGGGTGATGCCTACGACAGGCCCAACAAAGTCCTGAAGATCGAGTTCAACGTGAGATGCTGTCGCCTGGCGTCCCCGCGTCGTCGACTCGCCGCCGCGGCGGCTTCCCGGGCGCGCGCATGGCGCTCCGCGGCAGCGCAAGCGTAGTCGGAGCACGTAGAGGCTGGCACCGCCCGCGCATTCGCGACAGTTCCCGTGCCATGCCCTTCCTCGGCAGGGCAAGGGCGAGGAGTTCGTGAGGGCCGCGCTTCCGGATCCCATACCCGCGAGCGCGTTGCACGTTCCCAACAGGACGTCCATGCCGGATCGGGGCCGCGACAGGGATGCGCACCTCAACGTGCTACCGGGGGACAACCTGTCGCCACGCTACAAGGTGGGCAGGGGGCGCCCGGGCATACGCGCGCGGCCCCCATCCCGCGGTGTCGAAGGTGCTCGAGCGGTACACAGCCCCTCCCCTGCTCCAGGTGCTCTGCGTCATGGGGGAGGGCACGTTTGGACGCGTGCTCGAGTGCTGGGACCGCGTGCAGCGGGATTACTGCGCGATCAAGGTCGTTCGGGGCCTGAAGAAGTACAAGTACGCTGCTTTGATCGAGCTCGAGGTTCTCGAGACCCTGAAGGCCAACGACCCTGCGCGCACCAAGCACACTGTCACGTTCCGCGAGTGGTTCACCTACCGAGACCACGTGTGCATGGTGTTTGACCGCCTCGGCCCCAGCCTCTTCGACTTCCTCCGCAAGGTGCGCGAGCAGGGCCCCCTGGGAGCCTCGGGGAGCCGCGGGCCGCCGGAGCTCCAGGCGTTGCGACGCGGCGTGTCTCCGCACCGCCAGCCTCGCTTCGTTCGCGGGACGCCGAACGCGCGCTTTGTCACCGCGCGCGCAGAACGGGTACAAGGGCTTCCCCTTTGCGCTGGTCCAGTCTTTTGCCTGGCAGATGCTGGAGGCGGTGGAGTACCTGCACCGCATCAACCTGTGCCACACGGACCTCAAGCCCGAGAACGTGCTGTGCACGGTGCCGGACTACAAGAAGGTGTCGGTGCGGCCCCAGGACCGCTTCGGCCGCCGGGTGCCCACGTCCTCGAGCATCACGGTGATCGACTTCGGTTCGGCGACCTTCGAGGACCAGCACCACTCCAGCATCGTCTCTACGCGGCACTACCGCGCGCCCGAGATCATCCTGGGGCTCGGCTGGTCCTACCCCTGCGACATCTGGTCGCTGGGGTGCATCTTCCTGGAGCTGCTGACGGGGGACGCCCTGTACTCGACGCACGACAACCACGAGCACCTCGTGATGATCGAACGCACGTGCGGGCGCTTCCCGGGCGCCATGCTCAAGCGCGCGGAGGAGCTGCGGTCCGACGTGATGCGCCACTTCGACGCGTCCGGCCGCGTGACCTCCGTGGGGCTTGGCCGCGGGGGGAGGCGCGCCGTGGACCGCCTGGACCACGTCCGCTCCATCGTCGCGGGGTACGCCGAGAAGGGGCTGGAGAGGGCCTACGACGCCTTCACCGACCTGGTGGAACGCATGCTGGCGTTGGATCCCCAGGTGCGCCAGGGGCGCGACACGACGCGTTTGTATCGGGGCAGGGGACTCTGCCTGGCTCGCTTGAGCTGTTGCGCTGTGCGTGCCGCGGCCTTCACGCTCGTGCCCCCGGCCCTCCGCTGCAGCTCCGCATCACGGCCTCGGAGGCCCTCGGGCACGAGTTCTTCCGGGTGGCCGTGCCGCTCCCCGACTACGTGCGCTCCGAGTGCTCGGTGGTGCCCGTGGGGCCGGGTGCCAGGGCGTCCGCGCGGTCGGTGGACGGAAGGGCGGTCGCGGAGCCGTGCCCGACGGCGCAGGGGCCGCGTGCGGGGGCGCGCGGGGAGGGGGAGAACGGGGAGGCGGCGGAGAGGGACGGGGAGGACGTGACGCGGCGGGGCGTGAAGAGGAAGGGGTCGGTGGGCGGTGGCGGGTCGGATGCCGCGGCCGCGCCGCCCCCGGGCAAGGCCGTCAGGGGCGATGGCTGAGGCTCGCACGGCGCGCCGCGAGTAGGGAGAGCTGGCGTCGGACCTGAGCCGTCGCCCGTATGAACAGAGTCGGACGGCCCCAAACGGCCCGGCGGTGTTCTGGCGTCGGGCGGATGGCCCGCGGTCATCCAGGGCCGTGCCGGCGCGGGGAGGCTGTTCCCAGATCGAATTGACGGCTGAAAACTGCCATGCGCCAGCCACGATGTGCCTCAGCTAGAGGCGACGCTCGTATGGGATGAGTTTGCATTCCCATGAGGAAGGGCGGTGACGGAGACGGCGGGGGGGCAGGTGGGACCGGGATGCGGGCATCTTCTTTTAGGGGAAGCGTGCGGCCCGGTGGTCGGGGCGGGCCCGGCGGGCCCTCAACTGACGGCCGGCCCCGGGCCCATGGACCGGGCGCCTGGGCCAGCGGTGCCCACGACCGGTATCATCTTCGCTAGCAAGCTCTTGGGTCACCGCATGGGCCGCGCGGGTGCCCAGGGGCTCCGGGAGCACCTGGGGCCCGCTCTCGACGAGTACTTGTCACGGAGCCGTGCTCGGTGGCTTATATGTCATGGAATAACCGCGTTCCGAGAAACGCGCGCGGCTCCCGTTGGCCATCCGGATCCCTGCTGTCCGGCCCAGCTCGGCCCGCCCCGGGCGCCGGTGTTTCGGCCTCCGGCCTCGTTGCGGGAGTGCCGTGCATGTTTCCTGGGCGAGGGCAGGGCGTGGCGCCGGAGGCCGTGTCCGGTGCGCGCACCGGTCGAGTTTCCCGCTACGGCCTCGGGGGAGCTTTGCGCGGGCCGCGGCAGGTCTCGGGCGCCCCGCATTTTCCTCGTCATCTGCATGATTGTTGGACGGTGGGGACCCGGGCAGCCCCGAGGGGCGTTGATCCCGGGAGCTGTGGGGGGCGCACTGCTCCCGGCCCCTGCGCCCGCTCCCGCCCGCGCGCGCGAGGCGTCTCGGGGTTTTGGGTCTCGCAACTCCCCTGTCGCGTGCTCGTTGGGCCACGCGCGCGCACCCCTGGCCCGGGGCATGGGGGGCTGACGCTGCTGCCGAGATACCGGCCCCACGCTCGCCGCGCCCCGCTTCCTCCGCAGGAGCCGGGGGCGCACCGGGCGCCAGCGGCCATGGGCGGTCCAAGCAGTCCTCCAGCCGGATGGCCGGGGAGGCCGGCAACAAGCCCAGCCTAAGGTGGGCGGCGACGAGGCACGGGGGCCCCTCGTCCCACGGGACCCGGCGGCTGCGAGAGCGCCGCGCGCAAAGCTCTCTTGGCGACCCTGTCGGTTTTTCCGCGCGCTGCGTTTGCGCGGGCCGGCCGGGGAGGGGGCAAGGAGCGCCGTACGTTGCCCGCAGTCCGTCGGTGGAAGCGGGACCGGCCGCGGAGAGCACCCCGCGGCCCAGCTCCGACGCGGACGCGGGCGAGAGTCCACCGGAGGCGGCGGGGGGCGGGCGCGGGTCCGGCGCGGGCACGCACGGGCGCTCGGTGGAGGGCATGTCGCGGGAGCCTGAGCCGCGGCCGACCCTCCCGCCCGCCGAGGTCGCGCGCCTGGCGGATCTCCTGCTGCGGGGGTGCCCCGGGGGCGATCTCAAGGCGCTGCGCGAGGTCGGGCGCGCCAACAAGGCGTGGGTCGACGGCAGCCTCCACAAGCGCTGCCCGAGCCCCCTGCACGTGGCGGCCCAAGTGGGCCACGACGCCATCGTCAACGCTTTGCTGGAGGAGTTCCACGCGGACGTCAACAGCACCGACGGCGCCGGCATGACGCCCCTCCACACGGCCGCAGAGTACGGCAACGTCGGCGTCGTGCGGCTCTTGCTCCACAGCCCCAACATCCGGCCCAACGCCCAGGACGACTTCGGCTGGACGCCGCTCCACTACGCGGCCTGCTGCCTCAAGGTACAACGGCCGGGGCCGGCGCAGCTACGGCCGTTGCTGTTGCCGTTGCCGTGCACCGTTGCTGCTGCAGTGATCACCCTGCGCTGGGGACACCTGCCGCCGCCGCTCAACATGCGTCCGCGCGTCCTCTCTCTTTCCAGGACACGAGCCCGGAGCTGATCGTCATCCTGGTGCGCTACGGCGCCAGCGTCCAGATCGCCGACATGCACGGTTACACGGCGGCCGACTGGGCCTACTGCCTCGGCAGGGACCACGTCCTCTCGCTGCTTCGGTCCCAAGACATCCGCTTCAAGCTGACCCGGAGCTGCTTCCCGTCCGAGCCCGTGCGCGACTCTTCAACCGACAACGTGCACTCGTCGGCGTCCTCGGTCAGCGAGCTCGCCTCCTCGGGCATCCACAAGGGGAAGAAGGTCTGGTCCGTCATGGCGGCGGGGCAGCCACCGTCGGCCGCCGCGGGCGCCCAGGCGGAAGCGGAGGCGGCGGCGGAGGGGGCGGAGGCGGACGGGGGCGCCGACATGGACGTCGCCATGTCAGACGGGGTGCAGGACAAGTCGTCGAGAGACGGCGGCGGCGAGGGGGCCGCGGTGGCCGGGGCGGCGGCGGCGGCGGGCGGGGAGGCGGAGGGGCAGGCGGCGGCAGGGGTGGCGACCGCCGAGGCCCCTGCTCTGGAGGGCCAGTCGAAGGAGGGGTCGCGGCCGGACTCGAAAGACAAGGGTGGCAGCAGCGGATCGAACAAGGAGGTCGCCGCTGGCGCAGGTGAGAGACGCGTGTTGTTGCGGGGGGCCTGTGTCGGGCCAGGGCGGCGGCGATGCGTGGGTCGGGCGCGGTGGAGCACTGCCCTTTTCGTTGCTTAGTATGCGTGAGAATGTGTGATTATGCGCGGATCTGGCGTCTCGCAGCCGCGGGGTCGAACAAGGGGAGCATCCAGGGGTCCGGGATGGGCGTGGGGCAGAGCAACGTGGGCTCGCGGCCCGGGGGCGCCGAGGACGACGAGGGCGGGCGCTCGAACGGCAACGGCTCCAACGGCAATGGGTCGAACGGCGACGGGACGTCCCGGGGCCGCAGCGCCGACCCGACGCACGGCTCGGGCGGGACGGGGTCCGGGGGCAGCAACCGACCGTTTGGGCACGCGGGGACGGCGGCGGGCGGGGACGGCGCGGCGGCGGCGAAGCAGGGCGCGCCGGAGAGCAGCGGGTACGGGGTGGCGCGCGAGAGCGCGTCCCGCGTGGTCGGCGCGGTGGACGACGTGGACGTGCCGCTGGCGGCCAAGCCGAACGTCAACCTGAATGTTTTGGATGTGAAGGGCCGCGTGCGGTCCAAGGGGCACGGCCAGGCGGAGGGCTGGGCGGGGATCCGGCGGGGCGCGGGCCTTGGGGGCTCGGCGCCGGGCCGCCGGGAGGGCGACCGTATGAGGCTGCAGGACAGCCTGAGCGACACACCCAGCCGCGAGCGCGTGTGGTTCCCCAAGGACAAGGGCACGCCGCTCGACATGTCGGGACTGGTCATGTCCCGGGAGGAGGAGCTGGCGTTCCTCCAGGCCAACTACCCACAGCTGTCGCTGCAGGTGAGGGCGTGGGGTAGCGGTGGCAGCAGGGGGTTATGCGGAGGGGCATGCGAGCGGCTGCGGGGCATGAGAGCGGCTGCCTCGCTCATTTGCGGATTGCGGAGCGGGCGTGGGGCGCGGTGCGGGGCCGGGCAAAGCCGTGCGTTGGGCGGGTGCCGACCACGTGTCGTGTTTGCCTCCCTCCCGCAGTTTGTCATGGAGTACAACAGGATTAACCGGGAGAAGTGGCGGCTGCGGGGCACGGCGCTGCACGCGGCGGCCATGACGGGCCTTCTGCCTCTGGCCAAGGTCCTGACGCAGCAGGTCGGCTTCAGCGCCACCATCGCGCTGCCCAACGGCCTGACGCCCGTGCACCTGGCGGCCAAGCACGGCCACGCGTCGGTGCTGGAGGAGCTCCTGCGCCTCGCGGGCCACGCCGTGGACCAGCAGGACGCGTCCGGGTCGACGGCCCTGTGCTTTGCCGTGGAGAACAACCACGCCCCAGCGGTGCGGACGCTGCTGCACCGCGGCGCGACCCTCGACCTGCTCTGCGGGCCCCTGGAGATCGCGCCCCTGCACATGGCCATCGCCAAGGGCCACCGGGACATCGCGCGGCTGCTGGTCCAGAGCGGCGCGCTGACGTCCATCTTCGACCACCGCATGCTCTCGCCGCTGCACTTCGCGGCGCTCAAGGGCGACGTCGAGACGGCGCGCTTCCTTACCGAGGAGATCGAGTCGCCGGTCGACATCAACTCGCACCTCCACATCAAGCAGTGGCGATGCTGCGGGCCCACCCCGCTCCACGTAGCCTTTGGCGCCGGCAACCGGGACATGGCCCTCTGGCTCCTCGCCAAGGGCGCCGACGTGGGCATTACGACGTCCCAGGGCGAGACGCCCGTCCACTGGGCGCTGCGGGAGGGCCACGTGGAGCTCCTGCGAGAGCCCACGGTCCGCGCCCTCATCCACGCCAACCCCGTCATCCAGAGCAGCCTCCGCAGCGGCAGCTCCGCCTCCTCCGGCGCCCCCGCCTCCGTCACCGGTGAGCGCCCGCTCGCCTCCCTCCTCGGCAACCACTCTTAGCCCGTGGTGAAGCTGCGCCTTTGGCCCAGGCCGGCGTGCCAGGCCCGCCACCGCCCGCCTTGCCCGTCCTGTCCCCGCATCACTTGCTCGCCTTCCCCTCTCACGCAGGCGTCTTTGCGCGCCCGCTGGTCCACGCGGCCGTGGCCAGCTCCCAGCGCGAGGTGGTGGAGTTTGCTGTTTCGGAGCTTGGGCTCGACTTGGACGTGCGCAACGTGCATGACGCCAACCGTCACACGCTGCACGTGGCGTCCCAGAGCAGCTCCGAGATCTTCGAGTACGTCCTCAGCATGCTGACCAAGAAGTGGGAGCACCACCACTTCGCCAACGCGGGCGCGACCCCCGCAGCACCCGATGGGCGCGGCAAGGACGGGGCTGGCACCAACGGCACCGACGCGACGCGGGAGACGACCAAGGACGCCGCGGGCGTAGCGCGGGGGCCGCGGCCCGTGCACGGCAGCGATCAGACGCCCAGCACGCGGCCGGTCGACGACCACACCGGGTCGGCGCCCCAGTCCAACGCGGCGGCGGGGCGGCTGGCGAGCGGGTCGGGCAACGCGTCGGGGCTCAACACGGGGGCCGGCACGGGCACCGGGACGGGCGCGGCCGCGAAGGGGTCGGGCGGCGTGGCCCCTCCCAGCGGCCCCGGGTCGGTCGGGCAGACGGCCCACGCGCACGGGGAGGACGGCAGCGGGAGCGGCAGCGGGGACGGCGGTGGCCCCGGCGCGTCGGATGCGGCGCGGGGCGGGATGCAGGGCCGCCACGGCAGCGGCTCGGACGGGATGAAGGGCAACGGGTCATCGGGCGCGCAGCTGGAGACGGGGTCGTCGCACCAGGACCCCACGGTGCAGCGCAACGACATCGCGGCCGCCATCGGTGAGGGTTGGTAGAGGGGCGCCTGTGCCGGCACTTGCCTGGCTGCCATAGCAGGCTTCTGTCTCACATGGGTGCTTTGTATTGACTTTTTTCATCAACAATGGACAGTCCATGGCGGTGCTGCCCTGCACGCGCACCCTGTGACCCTCACATGCGTTTCATACCCCCATACACCCCTTCTGCCCGCAGCCGAGTCGATCGTGGACGACTTCAACGCCACGCTGCTGCACACGGCGGTGCAGAGCCTGAACCCCAAGGCCATCGACGTGGTGCGGTTCCTGGTTTGCAACCTGGGCGTCAGCGTCACGCGGCAGGGCTCGGACGGCTCCACGCCGCTGCACCTGGCGTCCATGGGGTCCCCCATGGTGTTTGCCGAAGTGGCGCCGTTCTTGGTCGCCCACGGCGCCAACGTCAACTGCCGCAATGACGCCGGCAACACGCCGCTGCACGTCGCGTGCATGGTCAACTCCGTGCACAGCGCCCGCGTCCTGATTGAGCTGGGTGCCGACATCCACTCCGTCAACAACGCCGGCAAGACGCCGCTGGTGGTCGCATCGAAGTGGCCCGCCATGCTCCAGCAGCAGGAGACGATGCGCAAGGCGCTGCTGCAGCAGGTCATCAACAACACGGGCGGCGGCAAGGCCTCCCTGCGCATCGGGGACGGCGCGGGCGCAATAGGCGGCGCTGGGGAGGGGTCGGGCGACGGCGGGAGGCAGGCGGAAGAGCCGCCCGCCAAGCAGGCGCGGCTGGAGGGAGGCGCGCACGCGCGGAGCAGCGCGGGGGCGCGTGACGCGGGGCAGGACGGCAACTCTGGGGACGCCAAGGGCGGGGGGCTGTCGGGGAGCGGCGCGGGCGGCACGGGTGGCACGGGCGGGACGCGCGGGCAGCAGGGCAGCAACCAGCCCGAGTCCGTGGACCCGTCGGTGCCCGGAGCGGCGCCTCAGTCCAAGAACAGCTCGGGGCTGGGCAACAGCGGGCGCGGGGCGAGCGGCCCCAGCGACGGCACCCGGGCGGCCGCGCCCACGGGAGGGTCGAGCGCGGGCCTGGTGGACGCGCACGGCGCCGCGGGGGAGGGCGAGCGGGGCAGCGGCGCGGGCAACGGGTCGTCGGGGGACGCGGAGAGCGCGCGTGTCGCGCACTTGCAAGGGGACCTGCTCCCGCCCCACGCGGGGTCGAAGCGCCCGGGAGACGGCGACGCAGCGCCCGCGGCGCACGCCTCCAAGGCGAGACGGCGGCGCCGCAGCGGAGATGCCTGGGGCCAAGCTGGGGCTTGGTGGTTGCGCGTCACGCCCCACGCTGCATCGCTCGCTCCGCTGCATTGCCTCGGCCCTAACCGTTCGCTCAATTTGTCTCCGCAGAGGGCGCGGCCGACCAGGGACCCGTGGGACTCCGGGCGCGCGCAGGGGAGCGGGACGCTTGGGCCGATCAACCAGTCGCCAGGCGGGGGGCCTGGGATGGCCTTGGCTAAGGATGGCGAGGGCCTTGCCAAGGGCCAGAGCCACGGCAACTCGGGCAGCGGGGGTGGTGTGTCGGGCAGCAAGGACCGGGCCAACGGCGGCTCCGAGGGCAAGAGTGCCAAGGGGAGCGCGGCGGGGGCGAGCGGCACGAGCCCGGCGGCCCCCGGTGGGCAGGGCGGAGCGGGAGAGGCGGGACCCGGGCCCGCGGATGTCGCGCTGGTGAGGCGCGGCGTGGCGCCGCTCACTGGGCACCTGGCTGACTGCATGGCTGCAAGCGGTGCAGTGCTGTCGGGGTGTCGCAGCTGCACGCGGATCGCCCCTTGGCACCTCAATGGTCGGCAGCCGGGAGTTGACTCGGGCCCTTCCCTCCGCGCTCGCAGCCCGGCCGCCGCGACCTGAGCCGGGACGGTCGCCAGGCGGTGGCGTCCGACAGCGACGGCCCTCAGGAGCCGCCCTGGGGGAGGCCTGAGGTGCAGCTGATGATGCAGGTCATGGTCGGCGTGTCGCTGCAGAGCATGCAGCGGGACGTCAAGGGATCCACGCAACTCACACCCTCGGAGGCGAGTGTCGTGCCGGGTCATGAGCCATGGGACATGAATGGGACGAGGACCTGGCAACGCTCTCGGCTGCATGTCCAATGCACGCGGCAGCGGGTCCAATGCACGCGGCAGCGGCTGCCTTTGCTGAGGGTAGCAGCCAGCGAGACACCACCGGTCACTCATTATCCGTGTCGTTCCTCTCTTGCGCAGGGTAACCCCGAGTCAGTCCACGACCTGTTGACCTCCGTCATGAGCGCCCCCGAGGCCATGACCCAGGCCGGCACGCAGCTGTCCCTGATCGTGCGCCAGGCGCGCGCAGAGGTCGACGCTGCCGCCGACGACGACGTGGACATGGAGGGAGGGGAGGGCGCCGGGAGCCGGCTGTCGTCCGCCCTGGCCCGGCTGCCCGCCCCGGTCATCGACCGCATCGTCTCCCTCTTGCCCACGGCCATGCTCGGCTTCAGCCTCCCCTCCGTCCGTCTCTCCCGCCAGAGCGTCGCGCTGCGTGCCGAGCGCGCCTCTGACCCTGCCCCGTGATGCCTTGCTCCCCTTCGCCTCACTTCGCCTCGCGCGCGTTTGCGCCTGTGAGTTCCCGAGGCCCACCACTGCCGTCGAGTCATGCGGATGTTGGCGGTGGTTGCACTCCCAGCTGCCGTTTGTGTAGATCACTCACCGTTGAGCCAGAGGCCGAGCCCTGGACGTACCCCCCCTTGCCTTGCCATCACGTCACGCTTGCCCATGCCCCCCGCTTGCCACCCACTTGCCATCCACAGCTCTCTCTGAGGCGCAGAGGTCCGCAGCCTGCCAGCCCGGGCGAGCTGTGTCAAGCTGCACTTCCTACCAGTACCTGTCCACCTCTCTGCACCGTTTCGCCAGGTGGTGCCGTATCAGATGTGTCGTTGCCAGTTGCTGGCGATGAGTCCTCCTGCTGCTGCGTGGAGACGCGCGGGCTCTCTTCCCTCATAGCACGGTGTCCACGAGCCGAGCTTTCGAGCTTTTTGAAGACGACACTGGGTTGCCAGGCATCACTGCCACAGAGAGGGCTCTGCGGTCGAGCAAAGGGCGCTCCCGAAGGCGGTGCGGCACACGCGTGGGAGCCCTGCCCCGTGCCTCACCGTGCAGGCGCAAGTGCTCGTCTGGCGTTCTTGGGCCAGCTTGTCATGTCGCAGTGCGAATGGGGTACAGTCACGCTGTCTCATCAGGAATCGGTTTTCGAACGTCAAGCAGCGGAGACTAAGCATCGAACGTCAAGCAGCGGAGACTAAGCAGCTATCAGGACCATGCCCATGGCTCGCTTGCTAGGCCGCACAGCCGCCACAGCAGTGCAGCCGGCGCCGCCCGCAACACATGCCCCACCCTGCTCCCCGCACCAGCTCTCGACTCTTTTTAGATAAGGTCCTGGACGTTCATCGGCATCTCGTCGATTTGCGTCGAATAGTACTGCTCGATATCCCGCAGGATCCTGACGTCGTCGTTCTGCAAGTGCAAGCAGGCGGCAACCGTGCAACCGTGGGCGTCGAGACGTGGCAGGAACGCTCAAGCTGCGGCGCGCACATCAAAGCGGCGCGGCATGGGACAACGCGGCGCACCCGGACGAAGTTGATGGCCACACCCTTCCTCCCGAAACGCCCCGACCGACCAATGCGGTGGATGTAGAGCTCACGATTGTTGGGGAGGTCATAGTTGATGACCAGGGACACGTTCGAGACGTCGAGGCCGCGTGCCCACACGTCCGTCGTGATCAGCACCCGAGACTGCGGGCCACCGGGGCTCAAGCCGCCTCAGTCAGGGTAGGGGCAGCAGAGTTGGCACGGGGTTGGCACAGCACCGCCCCTGGCCCCTGCCAGCCTCATGCCCTGGGATCTGCAGAGCCTACATCCCCCACCCCCGACCGTCCCGGCAGCTCCGTGCCACCACTGCCCGCCCGTAGTGCACCCCAACGCCTGCCAGCGCACCCCATCGCCCGCCCGCAAGCACCCACCCACCCACCTTCCCCTCCCGGAACTCCTGCATGATCTCGTCGCGCTCCTTCTGCGGCATGTCCCCGTGCATGGCCGAGACGGTGAAGTTGTTCTGTCGCATCTTGTCCGTCAACCAGTCAACCTTCTTCTTCGTGTTGCAGAAGATGACGGCCTGCGTGATGGTGAGCGTGTCGTAGAGGTCGCACAGCGTGTCGAACTTCCACTCCTCCCTCTCCACCGCCACGAAGAACTGCTTGATCCCCTCCAGCGTCAGCTCGTCGCGCTTGACGAGGATGCGCACGGGGTCTGTCATGAACTTGCGCGTCATCTCCAGGACCTCGTGAGGGAGCGTCGCCGACACCAGCACCACTTGCGTCTCGGGAGGGAGGTACCGGTACACGTCGTAGATTTGCTCCTTGAACCCCTGCGGCGTGCGCGGACCGGGGGGGGCCGGCTCGGCTCCTGCACGCGCCACGCACCCCGGCGCGCACCCCGCCCCAACGCCTGCGGGCCCGGTGCCCCCACCTTGCTGAGCATCTCGTCGGCCTCGTCCAGCACGAGCATCTTGATGGACCGCGTGCGCAGGTTGCGCCGTTGGATCATGTCAAACACGCGCCCCGGCGTGCCCGACACGATCTGCACCCCGCTCTCCAGCTTCTGGATGTCGCCCCCGATTGACTTGCCCCCGATGCAAGCGTGCGCCTGGATGCTCATGAAGTCCCCCAAAGCCAGCACCACCTTCTCCGTCTGCACCGCCAACTCACGCGTCGGCGACAGGCACAGCGCCTGCACCTCCCTCGACGCGGTGTCGGCGACCTGGCACATCGTCAGCGCGATCAGCGACGACTTGCCCGTCCCCGACTGCGCCTGCGCGATCACGTCGCGGCCCTTGATGATGGGCACGATGGCGCGCTGCTGGATGGCCGAGGGCTTGTTGAACCCGTACGTGTAGATGCCGCGCAACAGGTCCTCCTGCGCGGCGGCAGAGGATAGCAGCGAAAGTAAGGACCCGCGCGGGCGGGTGCGGGCGGGACCGGCGGCGTGGGGGCAGCGGCGTGGGTGGGCTCCGCGCCAGCGCGTCACCTTCAAGTCCATGACGTCGAACGACGTGAAAACCCGAACGTCCTTGGACGTTTCGAACTCGAGCGTCGCATCATCCTGCCCCAGGCCGCCCCCCTCAACCACCCTGGGAGAGGCAAGCGAGGCGGCAGCCCGTGAGCGCGCCCCATACGCGCCTTCCCTTCTCCCCGCCCGGGGCTCGGCGGTGGTAAAGCGAGGGACGCAAGCGAGCGTGGGGAGGGCGCAGCTTTGGCAGGGACCCTCCCGCGAGGCGGGCAACTCTTGTTACGCGCGCGTGAAAGCAGGAACAGGCCCAGCCGCCCCCGGTGAGGTCGGGGACGGGAGCGCGCTGCAGCTAAACGTCCATCCGCGAGCCAGTGTCGCGCGTGGAGGGCGGCTCCATCGGGCACGGGGTCGAGCGGGCGGGAGGTCGCCCGCGCGCGAGATCGGCGAGGGCGTTGACGCGCCCGACTCGCGGATGTCGTCGCGTTTAACTTAGCGACACGGATGCGGGGGTCCTGGGCCAAAGGGGTGCGGGCGCGCTTGCCTGCCGGCCATCGTGGGTCGCTGCGCCGTCCCTCCTCTCTCTGCCCGACCAGACTCTTCTTTACCGGGAAGTGGTGATGGAGGGGACGGAGAAGGGCCGCGAGCACCTCGGCGCGGGGCGAATGAACGCAAAACGTCGGTCTGGCGCCAGATCAAGCACTTTCAGCGCGAACGCCCTCGCCCGGCTGGCCAGTCCTGGTCCTGGTCACGGCGTCGCCGATCGACGAGTCGTTATCGCGCGCCCTCGCGCCCTCGAGCAAAGGATCGCTGGACCCGGTTGGGTGTGTTTTTGCGCTCCGTCGAGCGCGCCGGAGGGAGGGAGGAGCGGGACATGTCCTTCGACAAGGAGCAGCTCTCGTTCCTGGCGGACTTGGACGGGCAGATTGAGAAGTTGCGGAAATGCGAGGTCTTGACGGAGGAGCAGGTGACCGGGCGGCCTCGCGCCTGGCCCCCGCTGTCGTTGGCTTCCGGGGAGGACGGCGGGACCGTGGGCGGGGGCCTGCACCGCTTAGGGAGGCCCCAGAGCGGCACTTTTCCCCAAGGCCCTGATTCCCGTCCCACGGCTGCCTCCTCCTCGCGAGCGTTTCGCTGCGGGCGGGAAATGTTCCCCATTCTCGTTGGGGACGCGACGCTCGCCTGGCTCCCCGGCGCGAGCTCGTCCCCGGCTCGGGAGCAGCGAGATGCGCGGGGGGTTTGAAAACCGGGGCCCCTTTCGTGCCCCGCGTTGTTCATGATGCTGTCCTGGCCAGGACCCATCGTCGGGGGCTGCTGGGACTTCCCTCCCGGGCGCAGAGCGGCCGCCCCACTGTCCTCCGTCGCGCTCGCCCGCCCCGGGACGCGACGGCGGTTTCCGTCGGGGTTTTTGCGATGGGGCGTGCGGTCGGGCGGCGTGGGCTTTCGCGACGCGCCCCGGGGTCGCAACCGGGAGTCAACTGGCTGCATGGACCGCGCGAGATCGCCGCGGGCTCCATTGCCACGGCGCGATCCGCTCGCTGTCTGCGTCGGGGAGGACCTCACGCGCTCGCGCCCGCCCTGTCTTCGCTCCCGGCTCGAGGACGGGGCGGAGAGCCGCGGGAGCCCGATGTCGCCCTCTTTTGCCGCCCTGGCCGCCCCCGGGCATTCGCGGGCGCGTTTCCTGCGTCCTTGAGGCTCATGAGTGGTGGTTGTGGGGAGAGTGGGCCGTCCCTGCCGCGGCGGCCCCGGAACGGGGCAGGCGCGCCTGCCGAGAGCTTGCGGCGCCCGTTCCGCGCCGCCCGAGGCCCGCGTGCCCCGCGCCCCCGCAGGTTAAGAGTCTTTGCGATAAGGCGCGGGCTCCATTGCCACGGCGCGATCCGCTCGCTGTCTGCGTCGGGGAGGACCTCACGCGCTCGCGCCCGCCCTGTCTTCGCTCCCGGCTCGAGGACGGGGCGGAGAGCCGCGGGAGCCCGATGTCGCCCTCTTTTGCCGCCCTGGCCGCCCCCGGGCATTCGCGGGCGCGTTTCCTGCGTCCTTGAGGCTCATGAGTGGTGGTTGTGGGGAGAGTGGGCCGTCCCTGCCGCGGCGGCCCCGGAACGGGGCAGGCGCGCCTGCCGAGAGCTTGCGGCGCCCGTTCCGCGCCGCCCGAGGCCCGCGTGCCCCGCGCCCCCGCAGGTTAAGAGTCTTTGCGATAAGGCGCGGGAGATCCTGATCGAGGAGAGCAACGTGCAGCCGGTGAAGTGCCCGGTCACGGTCTGCGGGGACATCCACGGGCAGTTCCATGACTTGATCGAGCTTTTCCGCATCGGGGGCAACTCGCCGGACACCAACTACTTGTTTATGGGGGACTTCGTGGATCGGGGATACCACAGCGTGGAGACGGTGACGCTGCTGGTGGCGCTGAAGGTTCGCTTCCGGGATCGCATCACCATCCTGCGGGGCAACCACGAGAGCCGGCAGATCACCCAGGTGCGCTCGGACGGGCCTCCCGCGCACGGTCTCCCTCGCGGCTGGGTCGGGATTGGCACCCGCACGCCCATGCGCCCCCACAGGTGTACGGTTTCTATGACGAGTGCCTCCGCAAGTACGGCAACGCCAACGTGTGGAAGTACTTCACGGATTTGTTCGACTACCTCCCCCTGACGGCGCTGGTGGAGAACGAGATCTTCTCGCTGCACGGGGGCCTGTCGCCGACGCTCGACACGCTCGACCACATCCGCGACTTGGACCGTGTGCAGGAGGTGCCGCACGAGGGGCCCATGTGCGACCTGTTGTGGTCGGATCCCGACGAGCGCATGGGCTGGGGCATCTCGCCGCGCGGCGCGGGGTACACGTTCGGGCAGGACATCTCGGAGCAGTTCAACCACACCAACGGGCTCAACCTCGTGTCGCGGGCCCACCAGCTGGTCATGGAGGGGTACAACTGGTGCCACGACCAGAGCGTGGTCACCATCTTCTCGGCCCCCAACTACTGCTACCGGTGCGGCAACACGGCGGCCATCATGGAGGTCGACGAGCAGATGGGCAAGACGTTCCTTCAGTTCGACCCCGCGCCACGAAGGCGAGGCTCCCGCCGCACGCGGCGCGTCGACGCTCCGCTGCGACCGCTGGCGCCGCTGCGCCGCCCACTTACGTCGCTCCCTATCGCTTCCGTTCCCTCGCAGGGGCGAGCCAGAGATCACGCGGCGGACTCCCGACTACTTCCTCTGACACACGCGTCCAAGGCCAGCCTCTGAGTGCGGCAGGCTCTTTGCTGCGATTGGGTGGGCGGCGGCAGCGTGCTCGTGCCTGTCGGTGCTTGCTGAGCTGGCATGCGTCAGTGCGCATGGTGTCATGCCCGTCATTCTTGAAAAACTACTCGGATGCGGTCGTCGGTGTCACTGCAGAGCATCGCGAGTAAACATCTATAGGCTCTCGTGCCCTGTCCTGCCCGCGACCCGGCTTTCTTGGTGGTCCTCTGGGAGGGTCCAGGTGGCCCCTTCGCCCTTGGCGCCTACCCGTCGCCTCAGCGACGCGTGCGTGACCGCGTGGTTCTCGCTTTTTGTTGAGCGATATGGAGACTGACTCCGAGCAAGACAGCCGGGCGCCGGAGGGGGAGAAGGACATTAAGTTGGAGGATGAGGAGCGGACCAAGAACCTGGGCGCATCGACAGCGCCGCCGGCGTCCCCGGCCGACGCTATGAGTTTTGGACAGCGTTGGTGGAACATCTCGCTCCTGTCCGTCGGCTGGTGCATGGCCGTCTCGAGCTTCTTCTTGCAGGTACCACGCGCCCTCTTTCTTCGCCCACAAGCCACCTCTCGCCCCGCATCCGCTGTGACCGTGTTCATTTTAAGCCGCCACCTGGTCTTTCCCCCTTTTGCGTCGCGAAAGGGCCCCAGGGACTCGATCTTTCCGCGCCGTCCGTGCGTCGCAGGTCTCCAACACGCCGTCGATCGTCCTGGCGCTCACGGGCAACCGCGGCACCAGCACCCTCTCTTTCGGGGTCATGCTCCTCACCTCGGCCATCTCGGCCATCCCCGGCAGCCTCATGATGGGCGTGGTGGGCCGGCGGTGGGTGTACCTCACGGGCGGAGTCGCGGCGATTGCCGGGGCCATCATCCAAATCTTCGGCATGCGCGCCAAGTCCACTACGCTGCTCATCATCGGCATTTTGCCCCAGGGATACATGTACGCGCTCGCCAACAGCCTGCGCTTTGCAGCACAGGACTTCACGTTACCCGCCGAGCGCCCCCGCGCCCTCTCCATGCTCGTCGCGGGCGCCATCCTGTCGGCCCTCGTCGGCCCGGAGAGCTCCCGCCGCGCGAGGAACATGATCCACGGGAGCGAGTACACGGGCATCTACGTGGTGGTCCTCATCATCTACGTGGTGCAGCTGCTGGCTATCGGGGTGCTGGCGCAGTGGGGCCGGGTGCGCCTGCCTCCTCCGCCCGCCTGGGGCGGCTGGCGGGCGAGTCCTCGCGAGATCGTGAGGTCCATCTGGGAGATGGTCAACCACAAGTCCTTCACGCTGCCCATGCTCGCGGCGGCCTGGGCCTACGCGTGGATGGCGGCGTTGACGAGCGCCACGCCCGTCGTCATGGCGTCGCATGGTTACAGCCTCAACGTGCGCATCACCGCCATCGAGGTGCACCTGTTGTGCATGTTCGGTCCCGCCTTCATCAACGGCAGCCTCGCCAAGCGCATCGGGGCCATCCGCGTTCTGCTCATCGGGTTCCTCGTCAAGGCAGCGGCCACCGGGGTCTACTTCGCGACCGGCGGGCTCTGGTGAGGGTCAGGACTGCGGGGGGAGTGCACGGGGCCTGGGATGGCCCAAGAGCCATGCATGCCGCACTTCCAGCGCCGCCTTTCACCCTGCCTCACAGTCTTCCTGCTGAAGCCGGTCTTTCACCTTGTTTCGTTGTCAACAATCTTACCCGGTCCCCCTTCAGGGTTTACTTCTTGGGTTTGGCCCTGATGGGCGCCGGGTGGTCCTTCAGTTACGTGGCTGCCAGCGTGCTGGGCACGCAGGGATTTATGTCCAAGATCAAAGACCCTCGCGAGAAGATTCTGTCTCAGGTGACGGCCGAAGTGGGGACCAATCCATCTGCGCGGCCCGCCACCGCGTCTCCCCACCGCCCCCGTCTCCGTGACTCCACCTAGGCTCCTCCTGGCCCTTGCTTCTCCGAACCAGCTTCCGTCCCTCCTGTCCCGCACAGGGCGTCTTCGACACTCCGGTTCTGGCGTTCCTGGGCATCTGCGTCACCACCATCGGCTACTCTTTGCAGAACATCGGCTGGCACTCGACGCTGGCCTACTACCTGGCGGTGGGCGGCGCCGTGACCCTGGCCAACATATGGGCCTACCGCGTAGAGCACCGCAAGCGTAAGCTGAACCTGCCGTCCTAGGCCGCCGGTGGCCACGGGTGCAGCCAGCCCCGTCTGGCAGTCGGGCGCACACGCGACGGTTTGGATGCAATGCCCAGTCCCTCTAATAAGCGCCTTTCCGCGTCTTTCTAAGCCAAGACGCCCCGCGAACCCTACGCCGCAGACATCGGCCGGCTCTTTCCTTAGGAAGGGCCATTGGCTGCGTTCGTTGCTTGGCAGGCTGAGCCCTCCTCTTGCCGTAGCCTTCCAGACTTGGCGTTACAACAGCCCTGTAGACTTTGAACCCAACAACTCGCTCCCCGTCATGGCAGATGCGTTACCCAGGGCACCTGTATGTGCCAGCCCATGCCACCCGACGCTTCACTCGGGTCAGGGGACCCCCCGTCGCTGTCGCTCGGCGTGTGCGTCATGTCCTCATCCTCCTCGTCCTCCTCGTCCGGATTGGAGGACACGGGCGTCGGCTCTGTCGTCTCAGATGCCATGTCCTCTCCCTCAACCTGCTCCTGCACATACGCCACGCCCTCGGGGTAGGCCTGCATGAGGAGGTGCTCGAGCCGCTGCGACTTGGAGTAGACGCACGCTTGGATGTACTCGCGCGCGCTGCTGGGGGTGCCGTAGCACTGCCGCACGCGGCGGTGGAGCCAGTTGCGCCACACCACGCAGCGGCCGCCGCCCGTCGTCACGTTGACAGGCCGGAGGAGCGCCAGCTGGCTCGTGAAGGCCGTGGCGGCCAGGTTACCGTCGCACAGGGCGTTGTTGCCCCACAGGACGCAGTGGCAGATGGATCCGGATCCCTGCAGGGAGCGTGACGGCAGCGTCGGTCATCGTGCCCGCGACTCGATGCCGTCTCGCGCGGACTGACAGTTAGTGACTATCAACAGCTGAAAGTCAGAGACGCCTCGCCTGGAACACGACGCCGATCTCGTTGAAAGAGAAGTCGCAGCGCAGGAGGCGTGCCGTGGCGTTGCGGCCCACGACGACGGCCTCGCAGCACTGGTCGACGCGGCAATCCTCCATGACGAGCGTTCCCCGGTGCACGATCACGGCCGGGCAATCCATCACTGCAGCCAAGTGACGTCACGTTCGTCATGGTTCCAAAGGGCGGGGAGCGGGCCCAACATGGGCGTCAGGCACGCGATGAGAATGAGGAAGCGCAACGCCGGTCCGCACCTGATTGGATGTGGCACTTGCGTAGCACCAGGGACCGCCCCGGGGGACTCGTGAAAGGCACCACGAGCCCCGCGTGCCCCTGGACCTCACAGTCGACGCAGCTGATGGTCTCGCAGTTGATCCCGAAGGAAATGATGGAGCGGTTCTGCGGGCAAGGATCAAAGCACCCTCCCTTGGCACGACTTAGCAAAGCACGTGCTCCAGCTGCTGCGCGTGCTTTGCTGGTCGGCCAATATGGTGCTCCCGGCCGCTGGCCCTGCTGACTGGCGCACAGCCCTCTCACTCTGTTGGTCTCCGGGACCCGGAAGCACATGCGCTCGAACCGCGCTCGCTTGGCGGAGACCAGCACCGCCACAGTGCCCATGGGCGCCTGAACGGTCGCACGCGTGTCGGGGAAGGGCGCGTGGGGGTCCGCCGGGCCATGCGCCCTCGCGAACTCCTCGTCGTGCTGCACCGGCAGGCCCCAATAATGGCGCGCGGTCCCCATGGTTTCGATCAGCTGTCGCGCGGTGACCTCGAGGGCGTGGGCCCTGGCGACTGTGTCCATGAGGGTCTTGCCCAGCTCGGCCGCCATGTGGTACCCGCGTGCGGCCCAGCCCTGGCCGTGCTCTTGACCCTTGGCCTTCCGCAGCCGGTCTGCCAGCTCCTCGATGCATTGCCGCGCGTTCTCCACTCCCGCCACCGCGCTTGCCATGCTCGACTCCACCCGTGGCTCCGCCTCCTGCAGGAGAGGGCCGGCGTTGGCGCTCTGATCGTCTGCCCCGCCGCCTGCGTCGATGGCCCCGCCATGACGACGCAGCGCCCACCTGCACGTTGGACATGAACCCTGAGCGCGCGCGTGTGAGACGCGACACAGCTGCTTCGATCCACTCCTCGGCTTTCTCAGTGTCCGAGCCGAAGTCGCTGTCGGGACCGGGGACGCCGCTGGCGACTCCGCTGATCACCGCACCGATCGGCGACTCCCTCGGCTCGAAGGGGGAAAGGAACGTGGGCCCGGGCTCGGCGGAATAGATGCGGACGCATTTGGGAACCTCCACGACCTCCTCGTAGAAACCAGGCAGCACCGCGATCGAGTCCCCGTCCTCTGCAGGGCGCCACCAAAGGGCCTCGTCACAAAACGGGCAGACCCCTCGCGTTTCGGCCCCTGAGTGTCGCGCAGGCTCACCGACATGCGCAAAAGCTGTCTCCAGGCTCTGACCGGGCCGCACGACGTGCGTCTTGATCGCAGCCACGGCCCTCCATCGCTGGCAGACACACGCGACGGCATTTCGGCCCGGGAAGCCGACCTGTTGGAAGATCGTCTCCAATATCTCAGTCGGGAGGTCATCAAAGGTCACCTGGGACCAAGTGCAAGCTCATTGAGGACGCGGGCGAGACGGGCATCCTAAACGTTTGCAAAAAACCGGCAGCTCCGCACCGTTACTGTTTGGCTGGGTGAGCTCGCCACCCTGCGCCGCTTGGCTTGCGGAGTCTCTCCCGAGCTATCTTGCTGGCCGCTGCTTGATGGGCCTACTCCAGGCGTGTCCGCGTCCTCCTTCATTCGAGCAGAAAAAGTTGATCCAGCGCAGTGCAGCGACATCCGACCCTGCCCCCTGCCAGCTGCCCAAAGTCGCAGCAAGCTGGAACGCAGCAACGCTGGGGGAAAGTCGGCAGATATTTCTGGCAAAACATGCCAGAAGGGTAATGCCAGTGCAACCTCTTCACGATTCCGCGCTCGCACTCGTCGCGCAAGTCGCCCGCCCGGCCCCTAGCGCAGTGACCTGCGGGCGGGGACCCTCGGTGACCAAGATGAGCGCCGCGGAGTTCGGAAACTCGGGGGAGCTGGACAGGGATGTCCTGTTCCGCAAGATGCGCTCCAAGCCGGAGAATAAGGTGGGTCTTCGGTGGGCATCCCGACCAGGCAGGCCCACGGGAACGTCAGTCGGGCCCCCCGCGTCGAGGCGCACAAGGCGGGCGCCTTGACTGTTTCAGCATGCGTTACGATGCCAATGTTCACTGCCAGGTTCCGCAACGCCCGGCCGTTCGCTCCGCTTTGACCCCATTCCCCTGGGACTGGGCGCCGGGGCAGCCATTATCGCGCCCAGGCCGCTCCCTTTGTCAATTATGTGACGTGTACACAGCGGGAGCTGTCTTTGCTCCTGCTGTCTCTCGGAGAGCGCGGGCAAGGGGCCCATGCTCGCGAGCGCTCCTCGGGGAGGCCCGGCGCGCTGCAGGGCCGGTTGCCAATGATCCATCTCATAAGCAAGCGCTTGGGGCTTATAGGCTGCCCAGCCCGCGCCTGTCGACGCGAGGATTCCGCGGTGCCTGCGACGCGCAGCGGGACGCGAATGCGCGCGCGGCTCGGCGAGCTCTCAGCGTTTCCGCGCCACCTGTCGCGAGCGCAGGTTTGTTTCGACTGTCCCGCGAAGAACCCGACGTGGGCGTCCATCCCTTACGGCGTCTTCATCTGCCTCGGGTGCGCGGGCGTGCACCGGTCTCTGGGCACGCACGTGTCCTTCGTTCGATCCACGACGCTCGACACTTGGAACCAGGACCAGCTCAAGATCATGTCCGTGGGCGGCAACCTGCGAGCCCGGGAGTTCTTCAAGCAGCACGGATGGGTGACGGGCGCGCGACTGCGTTGCTGCTTGCTCCCGAGCTCTGGGCCGCACCTGAAGCCCCGCGCTCCCATGTGCCTTCAGGACGAGACGGGCGCGGACAAGATCGAGCCCAAGTACACGTCCCGGGCGGCGCAGCTGTACCGCGAGGTCTTGGCCAAGGACGCGGGCCTGTCCCCGACCAATGGCTCCCTCTCTCCGCAGACCACCCGTGAGCGTCGCATGCATGGTGTGGACCTCGGCGCGCCTCGCCAGATCTGTGACAAGGACCCACCACCACGGCCCTGCCCGCGCCCGCAGAGAAGAACATCGACGTCTCGGACGTGCCGGCCGGCGTTCCCCAGGCACCCGCGGCGTCCTCGGCCGCGGCGCAGGCCAAGCCGGCGGTGCAGGTCATCAAGCCCTCGGGGCAGCCCTTAACGCAGGAGAACAAGACCAAGCGCCTGGTGCTGGGTGCCAAGGTGCGTCGCCCCGGGACCCATCGGTCCCCGCGCTGTGCTCTGCTCCGGCTGCTGTCGCGGACACTCACGCCGCCGTTGCGCCTCTGCGCAGAAGGTCGGGGCGAGCGGCAAGGGGTTGGGGGTGACCAAGATCCAGCGTACGGACGACAGCTTGTACGACCAAGCACCGGCAGAGAAGGCGGAGGCACCGGCGGCGGCGTCTTCCGGGGCGATGGTGCTGGGAGGCGCGGGCGCGGGGGCGGCCGCCGCCGCGGGGCTCGTGATGGCCGCGGGCCCAAGCACGAGCCAGGCGCAGGCGCCCACGGCCGTGGACCGGTTCGCGGGGGCCAAGAGCATCTCGAGCGACATGATGTGGGACGACGGGGACGATCCGGAGAAGATCGCCAGCAAGGCCAAGCTGGCGGCGTTTGGGGACTCCGACATGGTCTCTTCCTCGGACCTGTACGGGTGCGTCGCCGCAGTCGCAGGCATGTGCGCTGTGTGGTGTGGTTGGGGCAACTGGGCGTCTCGGCTATGTCAGCTGCCCACAGCACGGCTGACTCATCCCCCCCACCGTGCACGTGTTTGCAGGGACGGGGATGTGGACCCTGAGGGGTCTCCGGGCCCCCGGATGGGCAAGCTGGGGGCGGGCGCGGCGAACCTGATTGCGCAGATCAAGATCGCTGGTCAGACGGGGGACCTGAGCTCACTCAAGTCAGCTGCGAAGCAGGCGGTGGCTCGTGGGGCCGAGAGTTTCCTCCAATGGCTGAACCAATAGGGAGGGCGTGCCCCGATTGGCCTGACTGGCTCCATATTGGATCTGGCACATATGGGGTCCGCGTTTCGAGGCGGCGCGCTCCCCATCCTTCGCGCAGCATGCCGGCACGTGTCGCGAGACACGCGTTTCGGCACGACCCCCTTCCATCTTCTAAACTCTCAGGATAGACCTAACCGCTTGTGAATACCACCCGTCATCCGAGCCAGTTGTAGTTGGAGCCACCCGACTTGCTCCCGCCCACGGCCCCTCGCTTCGAGATCCACTCCTGCTTGGACCACTCCTTCGCCGCACGCTCCACGCTCCCGATGTCAGACGGCCCGCCCCCGCTCATGCGCCGCCGTGCCTTCTGCTCCTTGCTGCAAGCATCGAGACGCTGCACATGCTCGCAAGCTGGGAAGGTGCACGCTGTAACCCAGGGCTGCAGCGGGCTGCGATGGCTCGCCTGAAGGCCCCCAGCTTGGTGATGCGGTCCTGCTGCACGGCACAGAACCTGGAGCGGTGGTCGAGCAAGAACTGAAACGCCAGGTCCACGGTCGCCTTCGCCCACTGCTTCTGGTACATCTCCCGCATCGCCTCAAAGCACAACAGCACGGCCTCCTGCCGCGCCCCAACGATCTCCTTCAGCGACAGACCGGTGTCTGCGCCCGCCAGCTCCCCGATCCCAAACACGTCCCCGTCGCGCCCCCCCGCCATCGCGCCCTCCACATCAAACGGGTCTGCCTCCTGCCGCACGCGCTCGGCGAGTGCGGGGAAGAGGCGCTTGCACCCGACCCTGTGTGCCTCCTGCGAGGAGCCGAAACGAAGCGCACTCATCTCAGCGCCTGGCGCCCACGTGTGGTCGCATGCAAAGCAGTACGCGCGACGCACCTGCTGCGCCTTATCGTCGTCGGAGACGGACGGCAGGACCTCCACGGCGGCCTGCACGTCCTTGACAATCTTCGAGAAGGCGAAGCTGTCGTCCGTGAAGAGCTGCAGCCGCAGTGAATACACCAGACGGTACACCTGCGCGACGGCGCTGATCTGCCACGGCTCCAGGACCTCCGCCCGCGCCGCTACGTCCTCGACGAGCTTGCGGAACTCCTTGCGCAGCGTGGCATCGCGAATGGGCAGCTCGGGGTCCTTGAACGCGGCTACGGCGCAGTCGAACAGCGCATTCGCGTGGCCTGCAAGAGAACGCCGGTGGTTTGGCCATCAGCAAGCGCGAGCGCGGGCCTGCTGGCCACCAGCCGCGGCCGGGAGCGCTACGCACCCTTCTGCAAGGCCCCGGGCTGGTGGAGCAGCTGCGTGAGCAGCCCGCACGCTTTGGAGAACTTCTTCTCGTTCCCGATGTGGGCGGCAATCTTCTTCAGCGCCAAAGATATCTGCGCCACAGGGAACGCGAAGCACACGCTCGTTTGCATCCACGCATCCGCCATGCTCTCATCCTGTGGCGTCCTCAGCCGCACCTGGTCCTCAGCTTCTGTCTTCGCTCTTTTCGCGCCCTCCTCCTCCTCCGACCCCTCGGCTGCCCTCTTTACTCCTGCGTGCGCCACGTCCACCTCCTCTTCCTTGAGCTGGCCCTCCTCGGTCATGGCCGACGGTGTCTCCGCCTCCTCGGATGGACGAGGACTGCCGAGCTTGCCGCAAACGTGGTGCACAACAGGTCAGACCACGGTGCGGCGCCAGTCCTGGCGCGTTCCAGCCCCTAGCTCAGAGGAGAGCGCGCCAGCACTCGCCGAGTTGCTGGCCCATCTTACCATCGCTGTGAGCCAGCATCCGTGCGCCTGTTGTCTGGTGACTCTTGCGACTCCAAAAGGAAGTGCGAGTTTCGCTTCACGCAAGCGTTCTCAGCACCTGCCTTCGCGCTCCCTCGCACATCGACTCTGTTGCATCCCGGCGGCATCGAAGTGCGCGGCAGGAGAGGCCCCCAGGCGCTGCCAGGCCCTGAACGCCACGCTTCCAGCCGCATTCAGGCCCCGGACGCGATCGTGCCCGTCTCGTCCCAGAGACTGTCGATGCTGGGCTTGGGCAGGTGTTTCTATTGATAGCTGCGGAAAAGATGGGGGACGCCCCTTGCCTGGGCCCTGCACCACGCCTCCTGAGGGAGAGCACTGTTGCAGACATCGCGACGGGACGCAGGTGGAGCGGGCTGCGGCATGCTGGTCTTAAGTCTATTTGCTATCTGTCTTTGCCCCCGCATGCGCCATCCGGAGGCGGGCGTGAGAGTCAGCGGCTGACTTTCACCGTCTGCGCTCCGCAGGGTCCCCAGCGATGCCGCGCCGACGGTCCCGGGAATCAAGCCGGACAATCGCAAGGATTACGTCATGGAACTTTGTTGGGCAGTTGCTAACGGCAAGCTCCCCGCGGACAAGGTGCGGCTTCCCGCCGCGCGCTGGGGCGGGCGACCAAGCCTACTTGTTGATGCAACAGCAAGGCTGCCTTTGCGCTCGCAGTTCCTAGCCGGGGTGCAGTGCGCGGGCATCCCCCTCGCTGAGATCGGGGAGCGAGACCATGAGGACACCGCGCCTTCCAATGCATCGATGGAGGTGGATGCTGAGGACGGGGCCCGGGACGCATCGCGCGTGCCGCTGGTAGACATGCTGTGGATGGTGTGGTGCGAAGTGGACTTCGCGGAGACCTCCGGCCAGCTGACCAAGGTGCAGCATGCGGCGGCGGTAGCGACGCCGGTCCTCGCTGCGGCCCCTCTCCCCTGCAAACCCCTCCGCCGGTGCCGTGCTCGCAGGCGCAGATCGCGCCGTACAAGGAGCGTATGGCGGACTTGGCGAAGGAGCTGCTGAAAGCCCAGGTCCTGAAACGTCGACTCGTGATGGAGACGCAAGAGCCTGAGGTGCGCTCGCCGCGATCCTGCCGCCCCGATCGCTTGCGTTCATCGCAGACGATATGCTGATACAAATTGCAATTTGGCATCGCAGATGCTGGTGGACTGCGGGCTGATCCAGGACGCGCCCGGCTTCAACAAGCGCATTGTCCAGATCAACACCAAGCTGGTGTACATCACGAGCAAGTTCAACCTCCTGCGCGAGGAGAACGAGGGCTACTCGAAGCTCGTGACGCTCCTGAACGGCTTCGGCCGCGGGCGCCTGACTGCGACGTCGTTGGAAGAGGTGGTGCTGGAGCTGAAGGTGCTGATGGGCCACTTCCACGTGGACCCCATCCGCGTCGTCGACATTGTGCTCGCGGCGTTCGAGCGCCAGCCGGACAACCCGGCCTTCGTCGCGCTCCTCCGCCAGCTGCACCTCCCGCGCAGCGCCGTCCCTCAGATCATGGGCTTCCGGCTCCAGCACCTGGCGCAGCAGGACGAGGCCGACGCGGCGCAGGCCAAGCAGCAGAGCGACGCGCAGCCGGCGCAGACGCGTAGGGCCGTGCCCAGCGAGGAGGGCAACGCCGCAGTACGGGTGGCGGCGCACCTCGTCGCTGGGGGGCTGTGCGAGGTGAGGGGTCGCTGCTTGCAAGAGTGGCTGGACGCGGGCTTGCTAAGAAAGCTACTCATGGCGGGGAGACGCGGACGAGCCGGAGTGGTTAGGGTTAGGGCTAGCCCGCCACGCATGTCGCGCACATCAGCGCCCCCATGTTGTTCCCTCTGCCCGCAGGTCAAGTCGCTGTACGTCTATCTGTCACCCGCGGACGAGACGCTGGTCTCGAGCCACGCCAAGGCCCGGGAAGCGGCGCGGGCGGAGGCGGGGCGCCTGGGCGCGATGACTTTGTCAGACCGGGAGCGCGTGGCGGCCGACAGCCCCCCCCTGGGCGTGGAGGAGGTGAGCCCTCCCTCACGGATAAGTAGAGCCATTTTGTCCAATGGTTCGTGTGGAATACATCAACCACTGCTTTCACCAACCATCGCTCGCAGGTCACGACGGCTGCCCTCCAGGAGCTCCCGCCCGTGGATCAGAAGGCAGCCCTCGTGGCGGCCCTGCTGGAGTTGGGGGCGTGGGACGAAGCCGCCGGCATCCTGCGCAAGCTCCACGCGCAGAAAGTGCAGCTCCTGCTGTGGCCAGAGGTGGCCACGGGCATGTGTGCGTGCTTGGAGCGCAAGGCGAGGCTGGGAGCAGGGTTGACGCTTGCAGCGCTTGACCCGCTTGAGGTGTTCAGCATGCGCGCCGTTTCGTCGATGGGACATGGCTGGACAGGAAGCGGCGGGAATGTTTTTGGAAGGGTGCTGGGAGGCTGCCGTGTCGCATCGATGCCTGGACTGTTACACAGCGTCGCCCTTCTAGCGTGTTGCTCACCCCATCGTGGCTGCTGTCTCTCATTTGCAGACGGAGGAGTTCCATTTGGCACTCCACGGAGGGTCCCTGAGGCACGGACGGTGTCTGCTCGACGACTACCGATCCCCAAACAAGTGGGCTCAGTACCCAAGTAAGCCACTAGTCACCACTATCGCCCTCCCTGCGGCGGTGCAACTGGTAGCTAGCCGCAGCCGGGCGATGCTAGTCACAGCCCCTGCTCTTTGGCACCCCAGTCATCGTCCCAGCCCGTCACTGCTGCCTTGTGACCCTCCCATCGCATGAGCCGCCCGCCGTCCACCACCCCGGCCCTTCCCCGCCCCCGCAGAGGCCGCCGCGGGCCTTCCCGATCTCCCCGACTCGATCCTCGACGACATCCGCGCCTGCGGCCTCCACATCGCACGCAGCGTCCGCCTGGTGCCCCGCGTCTGCCGCATCCTACGCCACCTCCTCCTCACCCGCTGCCAGCCCTGGCTCCGCACCGGGGTGTTCCCGGGCCTCACGGACGTCGAGAACCCCGCCGTCGCCGCCGCCAAGGCCCAACAGGAGGAGGTGGAGGGCATCCTGGTTTCATGCGTCTTCCCTGCCATCGCCCTTCGCCCCGCCATGGCCGCCCTGGCCTGGGAGGTCTGGGACGTCGTGAGCCTCATGCCCTACACCCAGCGCTTCAGGCGAGGGGCCAGCTGTGACGACTGAGGAGGGGAGAGGGGCACAGCGCGGGTTGCAAAGGGACCCCCAGCGACCCGTTCGCTCGCGATGCGCATGCCTGCGCGCAGTGGTGCCGTCCGTCTATCGCGCCTTGTGTGCCATGTAGTCACGGGTGGTCCATCAACATTACTCGCCACATATCACTGGTCCTCTTGCACCCTCTACAGCCCCCGTCCTTCTCCCTCCCCGCAGGCTGTACAGCGAGGTGCAGTCCCGCATGCCCCTGGTGGACCCTCTGGTCGAGGGCGCCATCGGCCGCGCGCACAAGGAGCTCCGCCGCGTGCTGAAGCGCTTCAGCGCCATCCGAGTCGCCGAGGCGGACCGTGAGGAGCGGAAACGTGCTGAGGAGGAGGCCGAGGTCAAGAACCGTGCTGTGGCGAGGGCGGCGGCCGCCGTGCCCCTCCAGGCCGCCGAGCTCATCCTCAGCCAGGCGAGGGAAAGGGGCGCAGTGGGCGCTTGAGGGGTGGCGGGGGTTACAGGGATGAGAGGGATGAGTTGAGACCCAAGACACTACGATGCTGGCATCGCACACGCACCGTTGTTCATTGTGGATGTGAGCTCCGCGAAGGTAGGCGCTTCCTCGAAACATACACCCGACCCACCCGCACCCGCACCCGCACCCACGCAGGTGGAGGGTTTCCCTGCCCTGATGGACACGGTGGTCAAATGCCTGAGCCTGCTAACGCCCCTGGGCCAGGACGTGGTGGTGCACGGCCTGCTGACGCGGCTGTCGGCCAGCAAAGCCAAAAAGACGGTAGAGCTGGGGGGCAAGGACTGGGTGGAGGCGTTGGCGACGATGGTTGGGAAGATTTGCAAGCGGGGCACCGAGTTCACCGTGCACCTGCCCGCCATCCTGCAGTATGTGGCGAACAGGTGAGCGCTTTGGTTTTTTTAATCGCGCTGTGTCATTTGGCGGCGACAACAACGCATGATCCTATGCGATTGTTAGTTACTACGAACAAGCGCCGCTCGTTCCTTGTCCAGCGCGTTACAGGGGCACCGTCCTTTGCCAATTAGGCGACCCTTGCCCTTCTCTCGACTTCCCGCAGGCTCAAGAAGGGATCGTCGGACAGCTTCGTCCTCAACCCCGGCACGTCCAAGGCAGAGCCCACCGCCATCAACGAGGGCGTCTGGGTCCTGAGCAACGTCCTCAGGCGAGACTCGAGGATGGGGAAGATGTCAGAAACACGATGCATGGCGCGGGCGAGATGCCAAGACTCGCCGCCGCCCCAGCCACGCCGCGCCGTGCACCTCGCCCAAACCCATTGCCACCCCACCAGCACCCATCAGCCGCCCCGCCCGCTCGCTTCTTCGCAGTGAGATGACGGGCATCCCTTTCTGTGAATCCAACGGCGAGGATCTCCTGGCCGCGCTGGGCGGTGGTCCCATCCTAATCCAAGCCGTGTCCACGACCCTCGCGCGACCGCCCGCCCAGCTCCCGCGGCTGCTGATTGACGCGCTGCAGGCGGGAGGGCCAAGGGAGCGACTGCTGACGCCCATCCTGGTGCTGCTGGGGCAGCTGCGCGACATCATTTGCGACGGTGAGCGGACCTGGGGGGCAGTCATGTCCAAGGTTGGGCACGCGAGCACAGCGAGGCTCGGACATGAATCGTAGTTTGTGTCATCCAGCAATGGGCCGGGCTTGCATTGTCATGCCACCATGCATCGCCTCTACTTGCCGACACAGTCATTTAACACCAAGCACCTCTGCTCGCAGACTCCGAGATCTCCGGCCTGCGGGTCCGCATGGCGCAGATGGACGAGGCGTTGCTGGCGCTGGTGCAGTACGTGAAGGTCCTGCACATGGGGCTGCAGGGAGAGCGACTCGAGGCGGTGAGTGCGGGCGTGGGAGCGTGAGGCGGTGGTGCGACTGTCTACGGGGGGTTGGTGGCGCTGAGTGCGGGCATGCAAGCCCGAAGCGGTGTTGTGACTACCTGGTATGGGTAGTGGTGGTGGTGGTGGTGGCATTGCCGCTCTCATGGCAAATGCGCACGGTGCTTTGCTTGTAGGCACTGTTGTTCCCCCGTGCCACATGCCACCGCCCCTCCTCAGCTGTGTGCGTCACTCCCGATCCCAAGCTTCCCCTTGCAGGCCATCCCTTCCCTTAAAGACCTCATCCACACCTACGGCATTGAGCCCGAGGTCGCGTTCATGGTCCACCGGCCTCTCCTGCGCAAGTGCGCGCCGCCACCCCCGCCGGGAACCGCCAATCCGCCGATCGAGCCCGACAAGGTGACATTTGTTAACAGTGGGGGCTTTTGAGGGTTCCTGGAAGCCGTAAATATGCACAGCGCGTGTCTCCGACCCGCACGCACACAGACAAGAGGCGCACACTGGCAGCAGTGTATCGGGATGTGCATGACAGGATCGGTAGTATTACCAATGTCTGTCCTCTAGCTATGCTTCACTAACAACACATTCTATCGACAGTGTCCATGGTGCATGGACCCCGTCGTTATTGCCCGTCCTGCTCCCCGCCGCAGCAAGCGGAGATCGAGGAGCGATACGAGCGCATGAGGGACCGCGTGAGAGAGGCCCTGAGCGACGGCGACCACGCCAACGCATGGGAGGCACTGACGCCGGACTTTGTCGCCATCTTTTGGTCGCTCAGTCTGTGCGACATCCACTACCCCAGGGAGTCCTACTCTCGCGCCATCGCCGCCGGTGAGACGACGTGGGGGCGACGCGGCGGCTGCGTTGCATCCTCACGCACCTGCATGCACCCTGCACGCACCTGCACGCACCCGCACAACACGACAGAAGACAGCCTGTGTTGATAAGACGCCCCTGGCTTGGCACTTCGACCCAGTTGCGACTATCTCCTCCCCCTCCGCAGCCAAGGAGGCCCTGAGCCAGGCCCATGCCGAGCACCAGTCCTCCGGGAGCGCGCAACGGCGTGAGGGCGCGGCTGCCCTGCGTGCGGCACAGGACCGGGTGGACCACCTGACGCGGGAGAGCGCGCGGCAGGAGAAGGTGGTCGCGGCCGTGCGCAGCATGCTGCAGGCGCGGTGCGGGGGGTGGTTCCGAGGCGACAGCAAGGAGAGCGTGCGGGCGGTGCCCACGGCCCTGCTCCAGCACTGCATATGGCCCCGGGCGCTGCTGTCCGCGGAGGATGCGCTCTTCTGCGCCCACTTCGTGCTGACCATGAACGCCATCGGCACCCCGCACTTCTCGACGCTGTCGTTCTTCGGCAAGTGCCTGGGGCAGGTCCCGCAGATGCTGTTCGGCTCCACGGACCTCGAGGTCATGCACGTGACCTTCTTCATCGACCTGCTGCTGAGGGAGCAGGCGCGGTGGGCCGCGTCGGAAGAGGCGAGTGGCTGGGGGGGCGCGACCAGTGGTGGCTGGGACGGTCTTAATGACTCGATATCGATCTGGATGTCACGCTGTGGGTTGCATGGTCCATGGTTCGGGGGGATGTCGTGCCAGTCATGCCACGAGTGGCAGTGATGACCCTTTTGACACAAGTGTTGACGCTTGTGACTGTGTCACTGACCCCCTCGCGACCGCAACTGTAACCCCCTTCCCGCCGCAGGTGTACGACCGGGAGTGCAAGGCCCTCGTGGGCTTCAGCAAGTGCTTCGCGCCCGTCGAGGGCGAGCGCACCCCGCACGTCTGGTTCATCCAAGCCACGTCCCGATGGGAGCGCGACGCCATGCGATCGTTCGTGGCGTGCCTCAAGTCCCCCGAGCCCGTGCTGCAGAACAGCACCCTCGCGCTGCTCAACAAGCTCTCGGTCTTCCCCCAGGCCGAGCAGCAGGCGCGGCTCCTCCTGGCCACCTGCATCGGGCTCGAGACGGACGCACGGAAACGAGGGGCGCAGGGGTGAGGGGCGGGGGCCGCTGGGAATGGGGGACAGTGGTAGGGACAGCTGTTGGTGCAGATGCCCGTTGGTTATCGAACTGGGTTTTCTTAACTGCTTCAATGGCCGCCCCTGTAACGTCGCATGTAATCGATGTTATCGCGTCTCTTTGACCGCAGGATCCGTGTGGCGGCGGAGACGTGCATGCGCAACCTGGTGAAGCGATTCCCCAAGCTGGAGGCGGTGAGGGCGGGGTGGGGATATAAGAGCATGGCAGCATGGGGGCTTGTTAGGTGGGGGCATGGCAGCATGGGGGCTTGCGGGATGGGCGGCGCAAGTGCATGGGCACACAGATCAAAGCAGCACAGTCTAATTACCTAGCTTGTGTGACTATGCAACTCTCTGCCCCATTTCTTTAACGCGCAGATGGCCGCGCAGGCCGCCGCTCAGCAGAACGCCCAGAGGGCTGCCCAGGCGGCCAGCAAAGCAGCGGCGCAGGGCACGGGGGGCGCAGCGGGTGCGGGGACGAAGCGGACAGAGGGCGAGGGCGGAGAGGCGGGGTCGGCGGAGGGTGCACCGACAAAGCGACCGGCGAAGCGGGCGCGAGAGGGAGATGGCGACAGTGCGGTGGGTTCTACTATGGAGGAGCCGGGGAGAAATGCGAAGGACGCGGGTGCTGCTAAGAAGGGGGCTGAGGGTGACGGGGCGGGTGGCAAGGGGGAGGATGGGAGGGGCGATGGGCGGAGGGAGAACGGCGACGGGGCGCAGGGGCAGGTGAGGGGCATCGAGGAGTGGGACAGCCACGATGTGCGAGCAATTAGGTACTGTCATAGCGCTAGTAATGCTTTCTTTGCGTGCGACGGGAGTGTGTCAGGGGAGACTTAGAGGGTTTTGCAACTGTACATTGGCTATTTGTTCGCCGCAGAAAGGGTCGCCTGTGCGCGGGGCGGGGGATGAGGGTGGTCGCAAGCTGCCTGCGGAAGGGAAGGGGGTTCGTGAGGACAGAGGCGCACGCGAGGAGAAA